>CABFVX010000006.1:115636-155917 GCA_902151425.1 Timema shepardi | reverse complement strand
TAAATTATATATATATATATATATATATATATATATATATATATATATATATTTGCTAAATGCTGGTTTTTACATTAATTATTGATATTTACAGCATGTGTCAAATAGAAATATGAGTGTTTTATCTTAGTTCTTCATATTACGTTTACAATGTTCATCTCCCAATTATTTATATATATATATATATTTATATCAATTCAAGTTGTTATTTTGCTTAGTTACTTGATTAAATATTTCACTGAACCAGTTTTTAAATAATTAACCAAGGTTTTATTCTTTCTTAGGAGATTGATTATATAAATATTTTATATGTACCTTTGTGGCATAGTAGGGTTAACTATTAGCTATTTAAATTATTGATAGTAATTTTTGAAATATCTTATCTTATAAATAAAGACAGTTTGGATCTAGTAATTTATGATGTATTTCTTTCAAAATGGTACAGGTTTCAATGTATTTTTTTTTATCGACTCTCGGATTCCAATTCAAATAAAGCTCTCAATTTAGTTTGATCAATCTAATTTCCCGTCACATAAAAATGTGACACAATAAACTAATTGGTCCCCGTGGTGTAATGATCAGTGCACCTGGTTACTAGCAGAGAGGTCCTGTTTTCGATTCCTGGATGTTACCTTGGGTATTTTCCCCGAAAGGAGAATTACCCTAAAAGTTACCAGGATGAAGGCTTAAGTTAGGTTTTAATGGTCTTTGCTGGTCCCACACACTCTTATTCACCATCTCCATCATCTCATCGGGACAATGAAAAAGTCTCCACGGAAAGGATGTACTATTGGTACATTCAGCCATCCCCTAGGCAACGGTACTCTAGTACTGGCTAAGATTTAGATAAGCTGGGCTACGAATGCTGTAGCCTAGACACGCAATAGCACTATCGTTAATGTTAATTATTCAAATTAACATACAATTTTTAATTATAGGCCATGTATAAACATAGTTCCATAAATAGTGACGTCTCTATAGTTTCTGAAAGGTCATATTCTTAATTCCTAATCAAAGGTAAGTAATCCATTTTGTTGTTAATTAACAGTATTGGGATTAGAACGATGATCAATACAGCACCATTGAGGCTAGTACACGAACGCATTCTAGTCCTTCTTCATAGCTGGTCAATGTTACGGCGTCATTTATTGTTGTTATATGTTATTAAACACGTGCTGGATTCACTAACGAGTGCAATTATACTCCGACGCAAGTCTAGAAATGGCGCAATTTAGCGCCCAAGATACGCCCTATTAGTTGCTCCATTTCTGTATTCACTAAGCAAGACGCAAACTGGTGGAGAGATTATGGTGACGTCACCATAAACATCACCAATTGCGCTCTTTTTGACAAATCCTTGTAGAATTGACTTTCAAAGTCAAAGCTACTTTATTTTAAATCTCTAAAGAAAATGATAGCAAAAACAAAGATTTCCAAACTTTTGCTTATAAACTAGCAACACAATTAGAAGCGGCCCATAGCTGGGTGCTTTACAAAAGCAATATAAGTATATTATTTAGTATTTGTTAATATTAAAACAATATTAGTTCATTATTTAGTATATAATAATATTGTTAGTTTAAAGTTTAAGTTCCATTAATAAAACATTTATAGAAACTTTAAAACTAATTTTAGAGCTATACTAACCGCCATTTTAATTAGTGACGAAATTTATTTGGACTTTGAAGAGTACAAACCTCTTTGGATTTAGTCAAAGATTGCACAGTTCTTGGTTTTGTTTGACTTTTTTTTGTAATAATGCAAGAAATGCCATTTCGTTGTTTGAATGTAAAATCTCAACAATAAAAGGTAGGTAAATGCTTTGTTACCACTATCTAAATTGAAACTAATTTTGTGCTTGACAGACGTGTTAATTTTATTTATTTATTATTAATTGGAGTACAGTTAACTAATTATTGTATTTTAAGCTATAGCGATAATAGGGTGCCATTTAAAATGATTGACGTGACATTCGTGATTTTAATAGTTGCACCTACTATTAAGTGATGGCAAATAAAAGGCGCAACTTTGCTCTAAAATTGCGCCTGCTTCCTTTAGATAAGGATTTTGGCCCATCTCTCAAACTTGCGCCGGCGCAACAATTTGCTCCCGTTAGTGAATCAAGGCCCAGGTTTGGCTATGAGCAAACAAAGGGAATCAAATAATTTCTAATAATAAATAAAGTTTAAACCTAAAAGATGCATTACTTTTATTATTCCAAAAATTAAGAGTTCTAGGATGTTGTGTGATTGGGAGCTTAAAATAAAATTTAACAAATACATTTACTAATGATTTTGTTGGTGGGTAATCTTATGATATTTTTTTAATACGCTTTCAAGGAACTATGGAGTTAATTTCCATTCAAAAATTATACTTTCAAAAGGTTGTGTGATTCAAAAAATACGTTTTCTAAGAGATAATGTTTCTGTCAACATTTATTACCATTCCAAAAACTCATTTCCAATACACAGTGTGGTTCATTTATAATCCAAATATACACTTCAAGAAATTGTCTGGGTTCATGAACATTTTTTATTAGTACAAAAGTACACTTCGAAAAGATTTTAAGTGGGACAATGATAATAGCCCTCCATAAAATAAGCCTCCTAAAGGCTATTTTGTTTTAAAATGTTGTTACCTAATAACGAAATAACCCAAATCTGTATTTAAATCTTAGACTCGTAATGTTCATTAATTTATACTGTGGTCTTAGACTTTTAAGAGATATTCAACTACCCACAACGGTGTTCGCATGGTCTAAGGTATTACACTAATGTAAGACTGTATTGCGGTTCACGGGGTAATCGGGGAGGGGGCTCTAATGTCTACATGGTATTAGATGGAAGGAGGGTGGGGTGTTAAATCTATGTCGGTATTTTAGTGCCACTGAAGCTTCCGTATGAACTATTAATACTCACTATTTTTATTTTTGTCCGAGCAAGCGGCGTCTTACTACCCGTTCTGGATGTACTCGTAAGTACTATTACTCTCGTGATTTTAAGGATTAGTAAGGTTGTATTTATAGAAAGTGTACCCGTATTTTCGTGGAGGGAGAGTTGAAAATCATTTTGGAAAATCCACCTACAGTTCACTCGACCTAGATTAGAACCTTTATCTCCCCGTCATCGTCAGTCTAGTCTACTACGAGAGTAGCACCTTAGACCATGCGGCCACCGAAGCGGGTCATTCACACTTGATGTGCAGAGTTACATAAAATGGGTTGGCGGAGGAGGAGGGGGGAATCAGGGTAGGAATAAAGCTAAACTTCTACTTGATGTTACATTGAAAGTAAAGGTGTGAAAAAAAAAGTTACGTTGTTTATGATTGACCCGTTTGAGGCAAAGTTGAGTTAACTTGAAATACTTTCGGTGTGTTGTAAGTTTACCTGTCCAAGAAGTATGTAACCCATCTCTTGCGCTAAGACCTGTGCTGCTTCCCTCCCTCCTTCGAGTCTCACCACCCACTCGTTGGTGAACTCAGTGGCCGTCTCTAGACCCTGATGACCCTCTGTCGGTCGAGAGGGTAGGAGTAACAGGACGACCATCGACACCGTCACGTAACTTCTTACACGAGGACGTAACATGGCGCGAGCTGATACCTACCAATGGAAATAAAAGACTTGACAGAATCGGAGTAAACAATCGTTTGTAGATGTTGTACTTAATGTACTGTCCCATTTTCATAGGAAGGGCCTTCCTTATATGACACCTAGAAAAGTCACTAGATACACTTTAATATATTCACACATTTGTGCACCTGTCACTTTTGATAAATACTATGTACTTATCTGACGGCTAGAAAAGTTACATCTACGTGTCCATACGTCAAGTTATTTTATATGTATCGATCACTTTTGAGAGATATCAATCAAAACTATAAAATACCCTTAATAATATAATAATTATTTAAAGGAACGCCTAATAAAAGCAGTATACAAAAGGATCTAATTAAAAAATGAAAAGATAATAAGATGAAATAAGAGGTAAAAGTTAAAAAGACAGGGTGGAAATTAATTTTTTTAAATTATTGAGTATTTAAGACAAGACCCTTTAAACAATTAAATATATATAGAATAAAGAGTCAGAATATAATATATGGTTACATCAATATAGAAGAGAAGACGTATTGACCGACAGAATAATAGTAAAACTAATACTATTTTTATAACAATCCTATTACTATATTTACACTCTTCAATAGGATTGTAATAAAAAAATTATTATTACTAGTCATACTATTATTCTGTCGGTCAATCCGTCTTCTCTTCTATATTGATGTAACCATATATTATATTCTGACTCTTTATTCTATATATTTGATTTATTTAAGTTTCTTGTCTTAAATACTCTATATAATTTTAAAATTAATTTCTACCCTGTCTTTTTAACTTTTACCTCTAATTTCATCTTATTATCTTTAAATTTTTTAATTTGATCCTTTTGTATACTGCTTTTATTAGGCGTTCCTTTGAATAATTATTATTATAATTCTTCTTACTAAATTACTATGAATATAACTAGTATTCTTAATAATATAGTTAAATGCTCTCAGATTTTTATGAAAAATATGTTGATATTTACTAAAGGGAACTTCTTAAGAAAATTGGACTGTTCTTATATAGGCTGCCTTGTTTCTATCATGGTAGAAAGCAGTCATGCGCTAAATTCTATCGTTGATATACTTTGGCTTTCTAGAACAACTTTATTTTGAGCCCTTTATGAACACCATTAATTTAAAAATATATAAATCATTTGCTCCTAAGGAATACTGATTAAAATGTGTTGGTTAAATAAACAACAACAACACCAAATATACGTATTGAAAGTGAATTTCTTAAAACAATTATATTGTTTTCAGTAAACATAATTTATTCCTTGATTTTGGTTATAATAACAATTTATTAAATTCAAACATATTTATTTGCGGCCAACATGGTAATATTTACTATATTATTTATGTTATTTTATAGGTATTGATAATCTCTATAAAAAGTGACAGCTTAAAATAGCATGACTTTATCTATGGATATATTAAAATTGTTTTAGTAGATTGGATACCTACCAAAATCGGGGTATATTATGATATTTTTATATCAAGGACAGTATTTGAATGCTAAAAAAAATATAATTAAAAAAATATTTATAACTGTACGCCTACTCATGCGATTTGTTTGTAATTTTTGATACACACAAGGAAAATCTAGATTTACAAGAACCTAGGAAATGGAAAATATAAGAATTTCCACTCATTCTAGTTTGGAATGATAGCCAACGTACTGTGTATTTCTAATAAAAAAACTCTGTAATAAACAGGAGCTGTGAGATATGTATGTATTTATTTAGCTTCGTTCCTACTTAAATGTGATTCACTTTCGATATTTTAAAATTAAATATTGGATGTATTTTAATATTATATCTCTTATATTAAGTGTATTTAAGTTTATATTTACTGGGTAATATTTTAATCTATTTTTAGTTATATGGATATGAAATATAGCTTACACTCGAACTACAGCTGAACAATTACTCCAATTACCTATATTATGACTAAAATTGTCGTTTTTGACAGTAAGCCAACAGTTTATAGAGAATATAATTTTGTCACTTTAATTAATACACATATAAAAAATTATTTAAGTCATATAAGTGTACATATTTAATGTTAGTAAAAACACACACCTCTAAAAAGTTTGTTCTTGTAAACATTCAATATAGATATAGCTTACCAAGATATTGAAGCAATTATAATCAATTGGGATAAATTATTTTGGTGTTATGTCTTATAATGATGTTTATAATATTATATAATATATATTTTCACTATGGCTTAGAGGATAAAGTATATGTCTTATATAAATATAAATTATATATGTTTATATATGATTAGGATAAATATATACCTATGTCACAGAAATTTTTAATAAGCAAGATAAAACATATTTTATAATCAACAGCCACAACTTTCAAAATGGTGTACAGTAATTGTAAATAAATACATTTTATTTTATTAGAGATGTTGAAAAACTTACTACTTTTCTCCCAACACAAAAGTCCATGAACAAGTGATCTCCGTTTGGATAAGTGAAGGAACGACCCCTTAAAAAAAATCAAACCGACCGCCACGAACAATTAAACAGCAGTTCCACGAGTCTTCGCACGGCCAATATATCGGCGCTAGCTATTGGAGGCAGGGGAGCTGTAGTGTTGGAAACTGGGGGGAGGTGTAGTAGGGGTGATTGGTGTTGGGGGTGGGGGGACGGGAAGAGAATCAAGCTGTATAGAAGAAGATGGATGCTGCCACGAAAGGGAGGGTGTAAAGGAGGCCGGAACGAAGATGGTGCGAGCTCACTGGACCAAAACGAAAGTGTGAGGAGATAGCTGTCTCGTTCTCAATCTAAGAAAGTCCTTGAGTGGGTGGGTGTGTTTGGTAATTGGTTTAGAATTGTAGAAGTGGAGGGAAGGTAGTTATGTTTACTGTTCCGGAGGTAACTTTAAAATAGATTGTTAATCACTTATAAGAGACTCGTCAGTCACTGGTAATTAAAATTGTCCCCTCGGTGGCGTTTGAGTAAACCTACCAGTTAGAAGGGTCGATAAATTAATGCTTTCTTATAGTTCTAAGCTCTATAAATAAAAGTAGTTACTAGGCGTATAAGCTTTGAAACAAATTTATTGGCTCTTATGACATTAATTGATAAACTCTGGATTTCTTGAAACTTAGAAAAACTGGCATACAGCAATTACCTTGATAATTTTTGTTGTCAGATAAGACACACTAATAAACAAGAAATCAATCAGTAAGTACATTAATATAATAAAATATAGATTTACAATAAGACGTTCTCTAACCAGAACATATGAACATTTTCAAAATTAAAAATAGCTTTTTATTCCTCCAACAGTCGATAAAATAATATGTAATACTGTTATTTTAAATTTTTTATTTATGAACAAATTATTTATAGTTTTGTGGATTTATAATTCATTTTAAAAATAAGTTTTTAATTTGTATGCTCTCGATATTTTCCTAATATTTGTGCCCAAAGGTGTACACTATTTTTTTCATGTGAATATTTTTTTTCCTAAGAGGATTTAAAAGTTTATATTATTTAGTTTTCCATACAATGGCATATCAATAGATTATGTAAATAAATTAATCTAGTAGCTATATCTGGATCTTATTTTTACATTTACTGTTATACTTTATAAATATAACAGTAATTGATTGGGTTTGAGATCGGAAAAAGAGGAAAGAAGACGAATGTATTCAAGGGATATTTAGATACTGTTTTGTTTTTGAAAATAATCACAATGAAACTACCTTGGAAGGGTAATTAGTGATGTTGCTTGATATTAGATATATAATTTCTTAGTTTATATAATATTATTTCTTTCTCTCCAATAACTTTTCTTAAAATTTGAAAGTAACTATTTAATTTTTTGGGAACAATTTGAGATAATTTTAACTTACCTTTTTATTTTGTTGATTATAAACAATATTTCTTTTTTCCGGTGAATACTTAATATTGAACCATATAATAACGTTTGAAAGATTTCATTATAAATATATAGTTTGAATAAACTCGCCATATATTTATTCTTTTTATAAATATTTTTATTTTTAATAGTTGTTTAAATTTCAATACTAGAGTTAAATATAACAAGCATTCTATATAATGTTTATGAATGAATTAAAATAATAATATTTTGATAAAACTATAAAAACATTTCAAATGTATATTATAAACTTAAATCTAGCTAAAACGAAAACAATTTTTTTTTAAATCTATATTTCTAAAATGTTCCAGTTCTGTAAGCTTTCACTTTACTTTTAAAATTCATATTTCTCCTAGGCGTAATCATTGACAAACAATTTTAAACATCAATAACATATTTTTAATTTTAATAGGCAAATATGTATAATAGCAAAAAAAAAACAAGTTATTTAATCCTGGTGCTGTAATTGATTTGTTATCTCATCTACCCCAGCTAGTCTCTCGCCACCATATTCTTTAATCCCCCCTCTCACACCTCAGCACAAAAATGTATATCGACAAACATTTTAAACACACACACACACACCTCATACTGCTCATATATCATACATCATACACCATGGAAATACATTTGTTACCAACTGTATGTGTTCTCAGTGTTATTTCAATTATGTCATAAAGTACGTCTCATTTGGCAAAAGCTTATCTGATGTCAGCTGGTAAATTGCTTCATCTATGGTGACAAAACATTGGAAAATATTTGGATAGTTTGTCACTTTACATTCCCGTGGAAAAATGATAAATACTAACAAGGAATAATGATAAAAAAAAATACCAAAGCAGTAGCTTATAATGCCATTGATGAATATTTGATTGTCTCCTTTTATTCGTTTTATAATCATTCTCAAACTAGAAATATCGATTTGTAGATTGCAATAGATGTGTCGCCACAATTTTTTTTTTCTTTGTCACTAGTAAATCGAAAATTTAATGTCGCATTAGTAAAGTATGCCACCAATACCTATATTGAACTAATTCTATCCAACCCACTTTCTTACACAATATTTTTTCATGTGCATTCTAATGATATGCTTTAAATTTCGTCTAACTCTTCCCATTGGGTTTGCCAATAAATGACTTGAACACAGCCCTAGATTATTCAATTCACGCAAAATGTCCTGCCTAGGGTTGCCCTTAGCAAACATTGGGCCTTGAGGCCTCCTGGTTATATTCTACCTTCCCCCACCTCCCTTCCAAAACATTAAAAACCTTTTTTTTAAGCTATTCCAATATATTGCACTTATACACCGACATTTAGCCGTATAATATGAGAGAAAATGCCTTAAAAGGTTAATGCTAGAAGCTATGTTTTATACATTTAAGGATTAACTTATTCGTAACATATTGTTCGATGGTAGCCAGTTTTTTTTACTTAGCACCGCGTCTTACTACCCATTTAGGCTATACGCTTAAGTACTAATTACACAAATGGGCTAGGAATTGTGAAGGTTCAATTTATAGGTAGTGAACCCAAATTTGCGTGGAGGGATAGTGTCAAACCATTTTTAAAAAAATCACCCCTATTTCACCCAATCTAGATTTGAACCCCGATATCCCCATTCTTGTCTGTCTAGCTCAACACGAATCTAGAGCATTAGTTAACTACGTAACCGAGGTGGGTCAGTTTTTGTTTAAAACGATAAATTTTAACTTAGAATTTAATGAACTCAACCTAACAGCCATTTAATTTACGTCTTACATTAGTATACTATAACTTGAACAAAAATAAACATTCTCTTAGTAAATATAATTATTCATATCATTTAATGTCAGCTCATGCACAAGGGTGTTAAAATAAAAATAAAAGTTTAGTAAAAAATAATTATAAAAAGCTAATATAACCATTACCATTCGCACTCAAAACAGTGGTCACTGAAATCTTTGGAAAAATGTAGACACTCCATTTCCAAAGCTAAAAGCTTAATAAAGAAAAAATTATTTGAAAACTGGTTATTTATAAGGCCTAATACCTCTAATAAAAGATAGGTCACCTGGCGGTCTAGGGGTAAGGTGTCAGACTTCTATGCTGGCGGCCGGGGTTCAATCCTCGGTCCCGGCACAGATTTATCTGATTACCAAACCCTTCCTTCACCTCTGACAAGAGATCTTGTGAATGTAAGGAATGCCAGGCCTCCACCGTGGTTCGGATTCCACGTTAAACTGTAGGTCCTCCATTTCATCTCACAATAACCCTACCATTACACATTAGCGTAAGTGCATATAACCCGAACGGGTAGTAAGACGCGGGGCTAATAATAATAATAATAATAATAATAATAATCTAATAAAAGCATATTTATCTGAGAAGTGTTATGCAAAATTAAAAGAAACGAATTCCTGAATTTATTTTATTATTTGACGTAGAATTTCACTTGCCACAAATTTGTGGACCAAAGGTGTATAAATTATCCAAAGTTGGGCTGTAGAGAACCTACCAGGGTTTTGAAACTCAGTGGTTGGGGGTTCTAAGAGAATAATTGGTATAAAATAAGCCTACTATTAGAAAAGAAGGTTGCCTTAATTATGTCACTTTTAAATAAAACATACATCTCCAGAATTATAATATTAAATTGTATATGTTTAAGATTATCTAACCACTAGCTACCCATCACCCCCGCTTCAGTGGTTGCGTGGTCTAACACAACGCTCTTGCAGTAGACTGGACTGCCGATGACGGGGAGATCAAGGTTTTGATTAGATAATTGATTTGGAAAAGGATTCATATCATGATACGGATATCATCACTTTTTGTTTGCATCCGTGTTTTAGTTAAATAATTTCAACAAAAAACGTTTATTGTAACATAACTATAATAATTAATATTGTCTCATGGACTTTTTTGTTCACATTAGTGAGAACGTTCAATATGTATAGTATTTTTTTATTTAATACCAATAGTTTTTGCAGCGCACGCGGAGAAAGCATATTTTTAGACAATTTTGTATACCTTGTGTAAAACTATCGACATTTTTTGAGGAATAAATTAAACTTTCAAAATAAAATATAGCCTATGTTACTCGCTGATAATGTAGCTTTATAATGGTGAAAGAATTTTTAAATTCGGTCCAGTAGTTTTTGAGTTTATCCATTACAAAGAAAAAAACAAAAAACTAAAAAATCAAATCTTTCTTCTTTATAATATTAGACTAACCATATAATAAAACTCTGTCTGTCTCTACTATTGGTCTTCTGTAGGCCTATGTATTTCTATCACTTTGTTGAAAGTGAAGTCAAAAAATACTAAATAGATATATTTCAGAAAAGAGAGTTGTCTTTAAAAAATCAAAATCATGCTATCTTATCAGCGAACGAATGAGTGTAAAATAAAGAGTGTTAGTGTTATGACATCCACGTCTTAAATTGATAATAATTCAAATGGATTATTTTTTAATATAGGGACCAACATCTTCGTTGTAAGTCTGCTTGGAAGCAAAAGATTTGGAACGATCAACAAACCAATTATAAATCTCCTTGGAAATGGGTGTTTTGGGATTGGAAAAAATATCTCACTAATATAATAAAAGTAAAAAAAAATCAGTATTTTTATCTGTTTGTTTGGTGTTCAATCCCGTCCATACAACTATAATGATTATGCTGTAATTTCGCATAACGTTCAGTTAACATATAGGCTATATTTTTATATTTAAGTATAATATAAAACCCGTTTAAGATTTTCAAATATAATTTATGAAATTATGCGATCGATCTTTGTGTTCTCCTATGGAATGTAGTTTTTTTTTCCTGGTTTAATTGATCACTAGATCAACTTCAACTAAAAGAATAATTTAAGAATGCATTTCAACCTTTAATTCAAAGAGAATCTATAATTTTTGCTGGCTGTTTTGTATTCACATTTGTAGGCTAATCGTGTTTATTTAGCATATAAAACTTACACATTATTAAATATTTGAAATTTCTTTGAGGGTGCTGGTGAAATTGGGGATTTATAAACTTCCTAAACTTAATTAAATAAATGATACTGTGCATCACATGGATTTTCTCTCTTAGGTAAATATCTCTATTTTATTATCAAAGACAGGTGAAATTTTTTAAAACAAATAGTTATCAATGCTGTAGAAACACTCTACCAAAGAGCATAAATGCAATAATATACAATGTTACAGAAACATTGGAAAAAAATAGGCACATATCTGTACATCAAAGATCATAACAATCAATGTTATCTTTCTAAGTACATACTTCATAAAAAATATTTGTATTTTCTTATAGCTTAGAAACAAATGGTTAAAAAAAACTACTTTCCGTTTAAAATATTTTTGACTCTAACAGTGACACTACTTTATAATGGTAAGTTATTTAGTACCTCAATATTTATGTATATATGGTAGAAATTGGAAGTTTTGGCAAGTGTAAAGTTACCTTAAAGTCATTTTCATGGAAAAACGAAAATTTATATTTTGTTTGAAATAGTAGTTAAACAGTTCATGGATAAAAAAATGTAATGAATATGGTTTTAACAAACTTTAGAAAAATCTATTTTATCTCCTTTTTTCCTTTAGTAAACTAACCTTATTTTAGGGCTATATATCTGATTCCAAAAATTCACCAGGAAGATTTTATGAAAACCCTAGATACTAAGTCTTAAATCAAACAGTAAAATGGTTTTGGCTTTAGTCCGAGATACAGTCAGACAGACAGACAGACAGACAGTCAGACAGACAGACAGACAGACAGACAGACAGACAGACAGATGGCACTGCAAAATGAAAATAAAAGGGGGTAGGTGGCAGTTGTTTAGTTTCAAAAACTAAAAAAAAAACTCTTAGGTTATTATAAAATTATAATATTTGCAAATATGTTCAAAAGACCACCCCAAATAATCATAAAATAATGCTAAATTGAAATATGAAAATTTAATCCATGAAATAGAAGACAATTTCACAAACTATTAGAAAAAATAAATCTCTTTTGTGTTAGAAAGTTAAAATTTGAGACATACCATTTTGTCTCTTTAACAGTCTAATATTACCTATACTATATTTGTTTACCATACGTTTTTGTAACTCCATATATAATTTAGATTTAACATCCACTATGTTTGACTTTTCTATTGATTGCATTTGTTTGTGTATTAAGTTTATAGGATGATTAGAATTTCGTTTGAAAGATTTTTTAATTTAATACTGTGTCTTAGTACCCGTTCAGGTTATACCCAGATTAAAATAATATTGAAATTTATTGGTTGACATATTCGTTTGGTATTTTAATGGTTAACTTGGTATTGTAAAATTTAAAAAATTATTTAGAGTGAAGCCGGATGTTTAACTATCTTAATTTGATATAGATTTAATATATGTTCTTCCACACAAATTGTTTGTGCTTTTTCAAATATCACAGAAATCTAAAATTTTGCATACTAATATATCTTAAGATATTGTTGTCTATAAAATTTCAAAAAGAGAAAATTTAATATGGTTGATTCAAAATATCTGATTGAATTGGGCCAGAAACGCTTTTATTTAATAATTCCTTTTCTAAATAGTAATCAGTTACAGCACTATTTATCTTCTATTTGTTTTAACTCTTTAGCAACCATTTAATTATTCTCTGTCATTCGTTTTCTATTTTTACTAGTGACAAAGACCAAGAGTTCAAATATGGTTTTTAGGGACTTTTTAACTTAATTTTCAAGATAAATTTCATCTTTTAATGTTCAGGTTATATCTATATATTGAAATTGTGTTTTATTCACCCTCAGAGAGTTTTTTACTAACAAAATTTAAACCAAGAAATGATTAATATTTATAAGATATTTATAATTTTTTTTCTTGTGGCTAATATTATATTCTAAAAGAAGAACAAATATACGTCACAGATACTACGTTCTATGAACCGGGTACACTAGCTAGTTCTTATTATAATTTATTTAAAATATTCCACAATCTAATAGCTTTGTGCTGTTAACATTTGGAGGGTTTAAGAAAAGGCTCAACAACTGGTCGATTGTGATCAACCAGTCGATCTCACGAACATTTTCAATCGACCAAGAAAGGAAATGTATCGTTTTTAAAAGAAGCTATTTCAAAATTCTTCTAAATGCATAGATGTATCAAGAACTTTCAAATAATACTTGGATATGAGCATATTACCATGATCGGACATTACCGGTATTGTAATTAATGCTATAAGAAAATAATATAGTTTAATATGAAAATGGACATTTTACTTCACTATAAATTTTCTTTTAGAAAGGTGAGGGCATATTAAATAGAGTAAATAATAAAATTAATGGTAATAATTAATATAAGATGTACGGACAATATATGTAAAGGCAGAATGAAGAAATAAATGGTGGATGATCGCAGAACATTTGATATATTTCTAAGTTTATTAAGGCCCAAAAATATTGCCGACCCTTGAATTGGAAATATTAATAAAATGTATTCATATAAAAATCATATTAATTCTAAATGGTTTTCTAGATGAATACCTAGTGGAAATTTAATTTTTAGTTCATTGCGTTTTTTTTATTAAAATACCCCTTTGGGTATGTTGACTATCACAACATGACTATTCAAATTAAAGAAAAAACAATAGGTGAGTATTTTTATTTTGAAATTAACAGAACATAAATAGTATTGATGACGTTGTTTGTACAGTTTCTGTGAAAATAATATAAAATTGTGTTTAAATGAACGAATTAATTTTAGAACAAATGTAGAGTGACATAGAAAATATTACATTTTGTTTTTAATTAATGTCTGTATATTTTGGCTTTATTTTTTAGCTGTGCTGTCTTTCAAAAGAGTATTTACACTTTGTAATCATAATAGTTTTAATTAAAACTGAAATAATGGGGTGTGTGTATTTTATCTTTAAAAAATGTACAGTGGTATAAAACGCTTTCTTATTTATCTGTGATCAAAAGTATGAAAGTACAAAAGAAAATATAATATATTCCATTAAATTAAAGAAAAAGAAAAAATGTTAAATTTTTTATCTTTTTTTTACATATATTTTCCACTACCGGCTTGATAGGCCTGTTCTTGCTTAATATGCCATATAATCTAACTTAAGACTAGGACAGGCACAACATTCATTCCCCGGACATTAATTCATTACTGTGAAAGGACAACCCTACATTTCACCGATGATACATTTTTCGACCATGCCAAGAATTGAACCCGTGACGCTCAGGTCAAAAGACAGACACGCCACTGACTGAACTAAGGTGTTTGAGTGAAATAAAATTATTGGTTTAGTAAATTAATATTTCGTATACAAGTTTTTTACCTTTAAGAGTAATATAACTTGGCAATTATTTTAAGATAATTCTTATATTAAGAAGTTGCTATAATAGGATCAAAATTGTAAGCTTCCTCTTACGTAAAGTACCATACAAGACATACTGTTTGCTATGTTAAATCTTGCATAGTATAAATTTTAATCAAAATCGATAAAACAAAATTTGAGAATTTTTTTATCCATTAACTGATAAAGAAACAACCCTTAAATTAAGGGTTTAATAAATATTTCCCAAATATTATTTTAGAAAAACTATAAAAGCCCTTGAAGTTTTAACTTGATATATAAAATGGTTTTGGACCAAGTCCCAGTAATATACATCACAGACAAATAGACGTAATTCAAAAAACTATTTTTTTGACTTCAGGGGGTCAGGAAGCGTTGCCATCCCTCAAAATATCGAATTAATTTTTCTTTTGCAATAACAACTCCTTTCTCTGAGGTGTCACAATAAAGTAAATAAAACTGTCAAAACCTCCTTTTAATTATAGATTTTCAGCAAATATTTAGTTTACTTTTCAATTGCACATAAATACATAATCGTCAAATTTAACCTTATGTGTCTGGAGCTGTTGCATTTTCGTAAAGTTGGATTTTTTTTTTTTTTAATTAAAGGTAATTATGTCAGATTCCCTCCATGTATTCCTAAAAAAAAACTATTTATTGTAATCGTTAAGCATTATTGTAATTTTAGTTTCATTTTTTGGTGAAATTTAAAAAATACAATATTATTCAAATATGTATTTAATAATATTTCTTCAGAAATAATATTGTGTATTAAAATATTTGTTTTTAATTATTATTTAGAACTTTATAAGTTGTTGTTAAAATGCTAAAAGGTTAGTAATTATTACAGTAAAGGATTTAGTTAACAGCTAAAAAAGCAAGTGAAGCTACTTTCACTTATTCATACATCAAGTCATTTGAGCTTCATCTGTCACTTTTAATAGATATTTTAAACACCTATAAAATAACACATTATTACCTACACTTTGGTATTAAGAACTCGAAAGTTAATTGCCGCTCTTACAAAAAAGAGTACGCCACCTATCCTCTTGAGCTAGTTCTATTCAGCCCACCTCATTACAACCCATCCCGATCTTGAGCTAGTTCTATTCAGTCCCCCTCATTACAACCCATCCCTATCTTGAGCTAGTTCTATTCAGTCCCCCTCATTACAACCCATCCCTATCTTGAGCTAGTTATATCCAGTCCCCCTCATTACACCCTATCACTATCTTGAGCTAGTTATATCCAGTCCACCTCATTAAACCTTATCCCTATCTTGAGCTAGTTCTATTCAGTCCCCCTCATTACAACACATCCCTATCTTGAGCTAGTTATATCCAGTCCCTATCATTACACCCTATCACTATCTTGAGCTAGTTATATCCAGTCCACCTCATTATACCTTATCCCGATCTTGAGCTAGTTTTATTGAGTCCCCCTCATTACACCCTATCCCTATCTTGAGCTAGTTCTATTCAGTCTACCTCATTACACCTTATCCCTATCTTGAGCTAGTTCTATCCAGTCCCCCTCATTACAACCCATCCCTATCTTGAGCTAGTTCTATTCAGTCCACCTCATTACACCTTATCCCTATCTTGAGCTAGTTCTATCCAGTCCCCCTCATTACACCCTATCCCTATCTTGAGCTAGTTATATCCAGTCCACCTCATTACACCTTATCCCTATCTTGAGCTAGTTATATTCAGATCACCTCATTACACCCTATCTCTATCTTGATAGTTCTATTAAGTCCCCATCATTACACTTTATCCTTATTTTAAGCTAATTCTATTTAGTCCCCCTTATTACACTCTATCTCGAGATAGCTCTATTCAATCCTCATCATTACACTTTATCCCTATTCTAAGCTAGTTCTAATTAGTCCCCTTCATTACATACTATCTCTATCTTGAGATAGTTCTATCCAGTCCACCTCATTACACCTTATCCCTATCTTGAGTTAGTTGTATTTAGTCTTTCTCATTTAACCCCATCCCTATCTTGAGATAGTTCACTATCCAATCCCTCTCATAACATATTAATCCTTTCAGGTCTACTCTAGTGTTATCCTTCCATTTGCGTCTAGGTCTTCCCAATGGTCTCTTCCAATTTTGTTTGTCATTCAATACCTTGAATAAAGCTCTAGATTCTCTCATTCACACTGAATTTGCTGCCCAACATGGTCCAAGTGAATTTATTATCCTATCAATGTCTTGTGATGAGTATAGGGAATGTAACTCATCAATACTTGTATGTTAATTGACACAGAAGTGTAACAACTAATTAAACAATTTTCATTTTACCAAGTACGTTCCTTATAATTCTCATTATGTAAAATGTTTTACTCCTCAGTAACCTCATCCATTTTTGGACCCGATTTCTTCCTGAGCATATTGTTCTCGAAATCCTTAAATTTATTTTCATAAATATCTTCAATACAATAATAACTAAATATTATGAATTTAAAGCTGTTTTCAAATATGTTTCTATTTTCTAAATGGGCATTCCTATGAAAAACTGGACTTTGACTTACCTGATCTCAATAATAAATGCGATGAATGTTACTTGATGCGATCTCCTAGTAGTTTATATGACAGACCCGTGTGAATCTTTCTGGGAGAGAGATTATACTAAGTGTGTTTTGTCTTCATTGACACACGCGTGAGGTACTGACAGCAGTAATATCTAACCCACACATCTCTCATGACGGTGATGCACGTAGTGTTAAGAAAGGTTCCATAATCCGATACAGTTGGCACGAACATGACGGTAGGAGGAGTTATGTTTCCCCCCCAGGTGGTGTATTTCTTTCAGTTAAATGAACACCATAAATACGTACAAGCTGTATCAACGAATCTCAGACCTGCATCGGTAGTTGAATGGCCCTACACGTCATTCAAGTGTTAGAATGAATTTTTGAAGACATGGAGATTGTGGTTTGTATCCTGTTCGAGTGTAATTAGTGTGTTTTTCTTAAAGGGTTTTTTTGCTTTGTCTACTCGCAAATACAGGTACTTTTTCTCTAAAATTCTACTTTTATCATCGTTATTCAAGCAATTCAAGTATCTCAAATAATTTATGTGAATTGCCCATGGAGTGTCAAAACAAAGCAAATAAAACATAGCTATTATTTTATTTTTATAATTTTTTTACTAGCACCGTCTCTGTTGGGGTCCGGGACTAAATCCTCGGTCCCGGTACAGATTTATCTGATTACCAAACCCTCCCTTCACCTCTGACAAGACGTGTATTAATAACAACTTGTGAATGTGTGGAATGCCAGGCCTACACCGTGGTTCGGATTCGACGTTAAACTGTAGGTCCTCCATTTCATCTCACAATCGCTCTACCATTGGAGGATTTACAGTTTAACAAGGGACCCGAACATGGTGGAGGTCTGGCATTCCACACATTCACAAGTTGTGATTAATACACGTCTTTTCAGAGGTGAAGGAAGGGTTTGGTAATCAGATAAATCTGTGCCGGGACCGAGGATTGAGCCCCGGACCCCCAGCACAAATGTCCGAAATCTTACCCCTAGATCGCCAGGTCACCAATAATAATTTAATAATAATAATAGCACCCTGTACTATTACTTCTTCAGGCTTTTGCACATAATATGTACTAATTTCGCTAGTGTGATAGTTATGAAAAAGGTTAATTTAGATTAGATGTGCCCTTATTTGCTTAGAGAAAGATAGATTGGAAAACAATTTTGTAAAAACCACCTTTAGTATATCCTGCCAGGATTCTTCGAGACCAATCTCCCCTATCTTCGGAAGTTCAGTCTAATACAAGTGTGATGCCTTAGACCGTACGGCCATCGAAGTAGGTAATTTTTTAATCATCATAGGATCTTAGTAGGAATATACTTTCATAAAATACTAACCCATTTTTATCGGTCAACAATGAAAGACTTTTATCTTATTAATAGTAGTAGTTGTTCATAAGAATCTATATTACCTATAAAAAGTAAAAGTGAATACTGAAAATTGAAAAATGACAGCTGGACACGGGAATTAGACCCAGTACGTTTGGCAGGTTCGGTTCCCGTGTCCAGGTGTCATTTTTCAAATCTAAGAATATGATATTAAGATGGAGAATTCCTCACTAAAGAGCATAAATAATAGCTTCTGTTATTTGATTCTTAAAAGTGAGTGGTCATTATGGATTTTCATAAGGATAAATGAAACTTGCTTTAATAAATTTAGTTAACGGTTAAAAAAAAGTTCCTCTCTATCTAATTAAGACCTGTGTTGGGTTAGTAGAAGATATATTATATTAGATACTAATAAAACTTCAGGCGTTGAAGAGGCAGTTATAAAAGTATTAAATATGTTAACATGTAATATAATCATCATCAAGAACAGTGTCTAGCCGGCGGGCAGGTCTGTTTGGAACACCAGCCTCTCCAACGTGCCTTTTCCTCCATCATTTCTTCTCCTCCACCATTATCTGTAAATATATATCCTTAAATATCAAATTTGAAAGTAATATCCTACTGTTTATTCACTGGTAGAATAAACGTTTTTGTAAATTTAAAAATAAAAAGCGTAAAAAATATATATGCAAACATACGGCTTAAGAAATATTATTTATACCTTATTCTTTAAAAAATTACGAGGTTTTATTCAAATCGTATCAAACTATATTTAGCAGATCCTCTATTTTTTGTATTTTTGTGATAGCTATACACCCATTTCTCTGAACGGGAGCGACTACCCCGATGATTTACAGCATGTTGGTGACCTGGCGGTCTAGGGGTAAGGTGTCAGGTTTCTGTGCTTGCTGCCGGGGTTCAATCCTCGGTCCCGACACAGATTTATCGGATTACCAAACCCTCCCTTCACCTCTAACAAGACATCTTGTGAATGTGTGGAATGCCAGGCCTCCACCGTGGTTCGGATTCCACGTTAAACTGTAGGTCGTCCATTTCATCTCACAATCACCCTACCATTACACATTAGCGTAAGTGCGTATAATCCGAACGGGTAGTAAGACGCGGTGCTAATCATAATAATAATAATAATAATAATAATACAACA
Organism: Timema shepardi; assembly: GCA_902151425.1. Lineage (NCBI taxonomy): Eukaryota > Metazoa > Arthropoda > Insecta > Phasmatodea > Timematidae > Timema > Timema shepardi. The sequence continues at coordinate 136,039 of CABFVX010000006.1, read as the reverse complement.
TGGTGGATCCAAGCATAAGTTGATTTTATTTAATGAACTTTCGTTTTCATTATTATGTTATATTAGTTTTTTGACGAAAAGTGATACACATTCTTAAATATCTAATCTGAACAATATTAAATAATCTTTACATATGTGCACACAAATATAATTAGACGAGTGCCAAAAATCACGTTTTTGGTAAAAGTGTGCATATCATAGTATGAATATTATTTTTTAAACTAAATAAAAATTCTCGGTGAACATATATGTAATAAATATACGAAGCTGAAATAATTAAAATTGTAAAATAAATCTCGAACATACTAAACGGGCTACGCTAATTATATTAATAATGGATAGATAATTTTATGGAGATGAATTAAAATAAGGGTTGCTTAGGACTTGTTTTATTCTGAAGCTTTAATACCCAATGTTTTAGTTAATATCGCAGTTTTTAAGAATTTTAATTTCCATTAAATGGTGCCCTTTAGGGAATAATTAATTATTCATGGCCAAAATTTATTTTTTCAAAATTCATAATTACATTTAAATCATATATATTATGTTAGTAGTGAAACTGTACTACATGAAAATTAAATATGTAAAATAGTTGCTTCAGTGGCGGTGTGGCCGAGTGCCTCCTTCTCATAATATACTTAACTAAGATGACAAGGAGAGTGAGGTTCGAATCTCAGTCGGGTGTAATCAGGGTGGTTTTTCCAAAATGATTTTACAATTTCCCTCCTCGCAAATGCATGTACACTTCCACTAAAAGTAACCTCCCTCTTACTTAAAGCCGTTAGCGTGATAAGTACATAATTGTATAACCCCGATTTGTTAGTAACACGCTGTGATAAAAAAAGAACGTATAAAATGTACAAAACTTTACAGTATCGTAAATAATTAAACTGAATAAAGCTGCTCTTCGGACCGCACTTATTTTTATTGTTTCAACAAATTTGAGTCATCTGCATTCTAATGTGGCGCATCATCGATCAATGTTTTTAGCCTGGCGGCGGCGTCCTTTCTCTAGCGTCGCTAGGCTGGCGTCCTTGAGTAGGGAGTGATACCTGAATGTCCTGTATTAGGGGTTGATAACAGCCGAGGAGGGTTTGTTTGAAATAACTCAATGTGCTGCGCTCTGACGCCGTGTCTTTCAACTAATTTGGTAAAAATAGGAGGTTGAGACAGGTGCTGCTCTAGAGTTCTCTCGTGGAACTGTTTCGAAACTGTTGCATGTAATAGTTAATATATCTGTCACTAGAGTGTGTTGGATATTTAGTAATATCTTGAGCTAACGAATTTGAATGAGCTCTTAAAATCTATAGCTACCAGTAAATAGCAATTTAAAATAAAATAAGAGTAGTATTCCCAATAAAGTTGAATTGCAAAAGTATATATATATATCACTAACATAATAATAAATAAATTCAGAAACATTGTTGGTAACGTATTAACATATAAAAGTTCGTATAACCCGAACGGGTAGTAAGACGCGGTGCTAATAATAATAATAATAATAACATATAAAATATATATTATTTTCTTTTGCACCATGTCTTAATATACCTACGTATTATACGCTTATATACTAATTACGTTAGAGTTTTTATAAATTTGGATTATTACATTTCGAGGAATTGTACATACATTTGCGTATAGGGAGAGTAGAAAACCTTTTTGCAAAAACCACCCTCATTACACCCGACTGATATTCGAGCCTCAATATCCCTGCCATATCTCTAAAATCTCCCCGTATGCAAACGAGGAAAGTGTATCCGCATCTGCGTGGAGGGAGAGTATATAATATATAATTGTATCAATGAATGAAGGAAAGGCGTAGCCCACTTATCTTAATTCTGTTGTTAGATATACATAAATTTTAATATTAAGTACAAGTAAACTGTTCATCATTAATGTTTTAAAAATATTGAAAAAATTGTATATTTTATCACAGCTCGTATCTATTGATATGAAAACCTTTGTAATCTGGAGCAGTATGAATGTTAAATTGCTCTGCTATTTAATAATAGTTAATAATATATATTTATTTTTAATACGGAAATTGAATACACGCTTGTTAATATAATAATCACATTCTTCTCAAGGGAGAAAGAAAACTATAGTGTTTCTAATTGGGATTTACCATTTATACATTTTACCCACACTGATGGACACACAAAAAGAAAATGTTCATGTTGGAAACCTTCAAATTTATTGTGCGGTGTTTTGTCTGAAATGTTTAACCCCCCTTCTTACTCCTGCCACACAAATACTCGTAAATTTACAACGAATTCTGACTTATTGATCACTACTCAATTAATACAAATAAACTTTTAGCCTAGGTGGGAGAAATATTAACGATAAGCGATATCGACATAAGATATATATTTTTTTAAATTTGAGATATTAGCATTTTCTTGATGAACAGACTGATTATATTAACACACTAAATATAAATTAACCTTAATTTTAGAACAAATACAACACCCATGCCCCTAATCATCAATATATTAATGGAAAAAAGGGAAAATCTAATTGTTATACCCAGTCGCCAATTCATAGAGTATGGGGGCGCATGCATATATTTAAATAATACGACATCTTGTGAATGTGGAGAATGCCAGGCCTCCACCGTGATTCGGATTCCACGTTAAACTGTAGGTCCTTCATTTCATCTCATCAATCACCCTACCATTACACATTAGCGTAAGTGCGTATAACCCGAACGGGTAGTAAGACGCGGTGCTAATAATAATGATAAATAATACGAGAGATGTTATATACTCGTATTATTATAACCAACTAGTTTAATAACATGGCATATAAAATATACCATTATTTACTAAAGATAATAGCTGATACAAGATAATTGTTCATGGGTAAACTACCCTAACTCTATTATATTGAGTAACCTGGTGGTCTAGGGGTAAGGTTTCAGACTGTGCTGGAGGTGCGGGGTTCAATCCTTTGGTCCCGGCCTAGATTTATCTGATTATCAAACCCTCCCTTCACCTCTGACAAGACGTGTATTAATCACAACTTGTGAAAAGGGGGAGTGCCAGGACCCCACCGTGGTTCGGATTCCACGTTGAACTGTAGGTCCTCCATTTAATCTCACAATCACCCTACCATTACATATGAGCGTAAGTGCGTATAGCCTGAACGGATAGTAAGATGCGGTGGTAATAAAAATAATAGTATATTATATTATTGAACCCTGCAGAGGTCTTAAGCTTGACAACATACTTTGATGAAGCACCAGACACAACCTATGCTGCTAGTCAGTCAGTTTGTCCTTGTATGAACTCCAGATTATGAACCGACCATTCATCCATAACTAGAATTTACATGATCGGTACATAAGCCATTGACTCAAGATTAGGAATGTAATCGTAAGTAAGGTGGTCGTCCTAATTTGCAACCATTCCAATTTTCCACAATGCATTTCTATAGCTGCACATTCGTAATTTTGAGACTATACTATGTTTTACATGTTGTTGGCTCCCAATATTATAATAGCCTTGTTTATAATCGATCTCGGGACCATTGGATCAGTAGGTGGACACACTATTAACTGAATTAAGGCGTCAGCCAAAATTTAAAACAAAAATTGGCACGTAGCTCCGTACGGACTTTCTCGCTCTATTGTTTAAAAATGGAAATATTTACTCAAAACTCGTAAAGGAATCAAAATAATATATACTAGCAAACCCAAATATAAATTGCTCTATACTTATGTAAACCATTTTTTGAGTCATGGTTTAAATTTAATAATTTTATTTTTAAAGAATTAATGTCCTCAATTTTATGTTTGGACCGATAAAAATGATCAATATTGGGTCCACAAGGGTCAACACTTCGTATTAAAATTTCAACTTCCTGTTAAAATGTTCGACATTTTATTAGGTGTTGCACATCATCTTGTCATCGCATTGCTATTAAATTCCTCATTTATAAATTTTGACCAATAAAAATATATGTAAATATTGACTATTGTGTCTAAAATGAAGAGAGATCATTGTTGTACAAACATTTTTCCTAAATGGCTTAAGGAAAAATAGCACACATTTTTTGAGAAACATATTTATATTTAATTACTTTATGGCATTGGAGAATTATTGCGTTAAAACTCAAGAAGTATAACTTTACAATTAAAGCTCACATTGAATTGCAGAGACCACTTTTTAGGGCTCAGGGGTGTAATCAGACGTCGACATCCATCAACATTTCAGGTTAGGTTTTTTTACGGTCGCAATACTTTACCTTAATTGTTCAAAATGTTAACATATATATATATATATATATATATATTTGCGTATAGCTTTAAAGTTATTGGATTTATAAAAATATTCTTATATTAAAATATTTGTAATATAAATAGATCTACATATTTGTAATGATAAGTTATTTCATATCTCATAGTTTCGGAGATATGATACAAAATGAGAATTTACGCACCTGACCGGAGCCCTTAAATTCATTTTGTTGAAATATTGAGAGAAGCAATTTTTTTTTTAATATTAATAGATACTTAGAAATGAAATTTAATCAAAATCGTTAGATCTGATTTTGAGAACATAGACTTTTTTTTCTGTTTCCAGTCAGTAAATTACGCTTAATCTTAGGGTTAGATATACAATTGCAAAAACCCGTCGGGGCAACCCTATGTAAACCCTAGATACCAAGTTTTATCCCGATCGGTAAAATATTTTAGTCTCTAGAAGGATGTACAGACAGACAGACAGACGGAAATTCAAAAACAACTTTTTCGGATTCAGGGAGTCATGAAATGTCGAGATTCATCAAAAAATCTCAAGTTTTATTTTTTAACGGTCATAAAACACTCTCTACTTGTTAAATAGAGAGAATATAAAAAATAGTTATTTTAAATTTGATTATCTAGTTTTGAATGCATTCTAATGAAGATCATCCTCTATACCACGCTATCAAACTCATGAATCTTGTATTAGGTAACTTTAAAGTTATCACGACGAACACTACACTCTAAAAAAGCCTCTTCTAGTTGCTGCCAGACAGCAGGATATAGATTTTACGTAAAGCACACTTCGTTCAATAGAAAGTTCTACAAATCTCTAATCTACGTATAGATCCATGAAATTGCTCCATTGCCATTCCGTTCGCCCGTGGTAGTTTTTGTGGTAGCCCATTTCTGCATGGAGTCTAATAAAGAGATCGAAATTGTTCATTAGTATAATACAGAATTAATCTCATTTTCAAATTAAGCCTTGTTATCAACATTGTATGGTAATCTACACATCCAGCTTATAAGAAGATATATTCTGGTACAAGAGAGATGGCTGTTTGATTTATATGTTTGAAATTATTGGTATGACGCACGTTTGTAGGCCTTATTAAAATCCGAAATACAGTAAAGCATATGTGTAAAAAGAATAAGTACATCTAGCTTATTCAAGATTTATCTTTTTCTAAAGGGTATGTGAAAGGTTGGTTTATTTGAAATAGTGGAGTATTAATAAATTGGAGAGGAATTCAAAAACTGAAGCTTTAATTTTAGGATGAGAAACGCCTATAGCTTAATCAGATGAGATTTTGAGTCCCCAAAAATATAGAATATAGCTATTATATATATATATATATATATATATATATATATTACAAAAACATGTTTTTTTTATATTCCAGTAGCTCTTTGTGGAAGCCTGTTAACGTTTTCTTGAATAACGTTTATCAGGAGCTACACTTACGGCTTCTAGCGTAGAATATAGTGAGCCAGATGTCTTAGACAACGTGATAACAAGTTGGGGTACTGTAAAATATAGCATAAAAGACACAAATATAAGTTTACTGTTTAAGTTTTGTTTTTTAACAAGCAAAGGTATAGAGATGACTAAGCCACATTTTTTAACGTAAATTCATCAAATATAGGATGACTTCAAAGGAAGAAGACAATCCCGAAGGCTGAAGGCGGAGGCAGAGTACAGAGTGGTATAAGTTTATTATTATTATTATCATCACCGCGTCTTGCTACCCGTTCGGGTTATACGCACTTACGCTAATGTGTAATGGTAGGGTGATTGTGAGATGAAATGGAGGACCTCCACGGTGGAGGTCTGGCATTCCCCACATTCACAAGATGTCTTGTCAGAGGTGAAGGAAGGGTTTGGTAATCAGATAAATCTGTGTGGTATAAGTTAACTTGAAGAAAAATAAATGGACATGTCATAAGACAGAACACATAATAATAAGAATTAATGTATCATAAACTATTATTTTGGTGCATCTTAAAACTCAAATGCGAACATATACCACCATACAATCTGATAGATATGTCTTTGTAAATAATAACTTAAATGTTTAATAATTTAGTTTTTTGGGGGGTTTAAAAACTTTGAGCCCCCGTTAATGTTAATTAATCTTTGATTCAATCTAACCTATTCTAAGACAGTTTTGTCATAGTGGCAAAGTGGTATGGAAGGGATAAATAGTTGATGGCAATATTGTTTGCAGTTTATAGAGGAAGAATACTTTGTTAAATAAAATTAAATCTAATGTTATATCAGTAGAAACATTCTGTTTTATTTTAGACATACATTTTGAACTGTAAACGCAAAAGTTTGTAAATATTTGTAATTAGTAAAGTGATATTTTAACGGTACATTAATAAATTGGGAAAGGTTATGTTCAAATTCCATGATTCCCACAAGTATACTATTTTAGAATATTAAATTCAATGTATTTAACTTATTATCGTTTTATAACACAGTTGTTTATATAAAAAACTTAAAAAATACGGATTATAGCTTGAGCTGTCTTCCAATACAATTGGTATAACACAATCTAACAAGTGTATAATTATATGGTATGAATAGTGATTCGATTATTATTTCAAATTATTATATATAGTTCAAGGGGTAAAACTTGTTATTTAATGTACTATGCATAAAATTATCGTTAATGTAATGGGGCTGATATTTAGAAGTCTTATAACAAGAAATTCATATGAACCCTTAACTATTGAATATTTACTATATTATTTTTGTTATTAATAACATACATTTTATTATTATTTAGAGTATATCACATTACTAATCTTAAAAGTTTGAGGGTAGAGCATTGTCGTGGTAAACTGAGGGTCTAGGGTTATAATCCCGTTTCGAGGTGTCATTTTCCAATTAATTGAAAAATGATGTCGGCGAGAGTTGTATCTTTAGCCTGGTACCACTTTATTTTAAGGTGCGGCAGAGGGGATCGCGAGTAATTTTACAGTTTTTTTTATAGAATTAGGCTAAAATAAATCATATATATTTCTCCAGTAGCAACATAAGAGTTTAGTTTTCTGCACATACTAATATCAACAGATCTTGAATATCTGTCAAGGGTGTCCTGGAATGTTGTCAAAATTGTTTATACTTATTTAAAAAGTTTTGGCAACATTACAGGGCACCCTTGACAGATATTCAAGATCTTTTGATATTAGCACGGGAAGAAAACTAAACTCTATGTTGCTACAGGAGAAATATTTGATTTATTTTGGTAAAAAAAACGTATATTCTATAAAAACTGTAAAAATACTTTCGCTCCCTTCAGCCGCACCTTAATTTAGTTCGCTAAGGATGTACACCGCTTTTAACCTGGAGTTTAGCAGTTTTATTTCTACACCATGACCATATCTTATGAGCTGAATCATAGTGTAACATTGAAAGGTAAGCTTTCCACCTTTCTGGGTAAACGAAGGGTAAAATTGAATACAGTCTGGGTGAGAACATAAAACCGACAACCAAGCCACTGGTAGTTGATTAACTATACACGTCACTTGCCTCGGTGGCCGCATGGTCTACGGCGTCATTCTCTTGTTGGACTAGACGGCTGATAAAAGGAAGATTGGGTTTTGAATCCTGGTTGGGTGTAATGAAGGTTGTTTTCGAAACGGTTTTCCACACTTCCTCCAAGCAAATTCGAGAAAAGTTATGTTCAAACTCCATGATTCCCACAAGTATACTATTTTAGAATATTAAATTTAATGTATTTAATTTATTATCGTTTTATAACACAGTTATTTATATAAAAAACTTAAAAAATACGGATTATAGCTTGAGCTGTCTTCCAATACAAATGGTATAACACACTCTAACAAGTGTATAATTATAAACTATAAATAGTGATTCGATTATTATTTTAATCTATTGTATGTAGTTCAAGGGGTAAAACTTTTTATTTTATGTACTATGCATAAAATTATGGTTAATGTATGGGGATGAAATTTAGAAGGCATATAACAAGAAATTCATATGAACCTTTAACAATTGAATATTTACTATATTATTTTTGTTATTAATAACATACATTTTATTATCATTTAGAGTATATCATATGACTATTCTTAAAAGTTTGAGGGTAGAGCATTGTCGTGGTAAACTGAGGGTCTAGGGTCATAATCCCGTTTCGAGGTGTCATTTTCCAATTAATTGAAAAATTATGTCAGCGAGAGTTGTATCTGTAGCCTGGTACCACTTTATTTTAAGGTGCGGCAGAGGGGATCGCGAGTAATTTTACAGTTTACAAGATCTTTAAATTAGACCCTCCTCATCCCTAATACATTAGAGTAATTACTAGCTACATGTTGGTATAGCTTGAACGTAAGACATGGCACTAAAAACACTATACAGGGTTATAATTGACTATTCCCTAAGTTATGGTTGAAAAATAACTTTTAAGGATTGGGTCAACTCCTAGAAACCTTTTTGGTAAAGTATTTGTGTTCTCGGCTAAAGGTCTTGGATTTGATTTCCGTCATCAGATATACTTTCAACTAATTGATACATTTGCCAATTTTTTCACCACATATCAACGTTTACCCTACGTCTACAGTGTGACGTCACTCTCATGAAGGCGGTTATTCATCATCACAATGTACCAAATTAAACATCGAAAATTCTAGCTCCCACCCAGAAAAACCCAGACGTATAAAAAACCTTGCCGATGTTCCATCAACTTCAAAGCGATATTGCGAACAAACGCTCACCCATAAAAGTTGATCTTCTCTGCCTCGAGTTGACGTTGGAATTTACGATGGTTTATCTGTAAAAATCAAAAAGAAAAAGAAAATTAAACTTTAGTTTAACTTTGATATTCCTGTGGGTAATAAAATAGCTTCGTGGTAATCGCAAAGAAAAACACTGTAAGTGTAAAAGATTTTTTCTCTATTAGCGTTTGAAATTTTATAGTACTGTAACCCTTTGAATGTTAAGTTTAAAACTGAACTAAATAACTAATCAAATTATAACCAAATTTCAAAACATTTTGTTTCGTATTATAAATTAAACTCAGATGACATCCCGTTTTCATATGTATCTCTGGAATAATTAATTGATTTACCCAAAAATGTTGTTTTGTTTAATAGCGCTCTGAATCTACAAATGGTGGTCTAGCATTTATTTTTATATTATAACACATATTAAAATAATATTATTTTATTGTAAAGTGAACATTAATACAATATTTTCATAATAGTACAATATAAACATATCAGATTGAAATTTATATTATTTCAACCAGACTTAAAAGTTAAATTATATATAGATTCAAAATGACTTAAAAATGTGAATCCATTCTTGGTTTCATATATCCTAGTTGTTGTTTTTAATTAGTAGCGTTTCCAGCGCTTGGATGTGTTCATTTTATTATATTATTATTATCATCATTATTAGCAGCAGCAGCTGCGCGTCTTACTACCCGTTCGGGTTATACGCACTTATGCTAATGTGTAATGGTAGGATGATTGTGAGATGAAATGGAGGACCTACAGTTTAACGTGGAATCCAAACCACAGTGGAGACCTGGTATTCCCCACATTCACAAGTTGTGATTAATACACGTCTTGTCAGAAGTGAAGGAAGGGTTTGGTACATTTTATATCGATGAGTATGTTACGGTGAGTGGTCAGTAGGTAACGTATCTTAACTTTCATAGACAAAGTATTAATTTTGGTTGGCATGTTTTAAATATGAATACACAATTAGACTTATCAATGAATATGTTTAAAATTATTTTACTAACGAGTAACATAAGTAAGCCATATATTAATAAGATACTTTATAATAATTATTTGATAACTAAATAAAATCACTAATATACTATTAACCCTTTCGTTAGTTACTTGGTATAGACGTCACTCTAGAAATAGACTAGTTTGTAAATGATGGGGAGAGTGAAGTTCAAATCCCATTCGGTTGTACCCAAGGTGTTTTTTTATAAATGTTTTTCACTCTAATTACACGCAAATATACGTACATTTTCTCTTAATTCAAGCTTCCTCAGCTTTAACATACCTATTAGTAAGACACGATGCTAAATAGAATTGTTATCATAATTAAAAACGATTTTAATATCTAAATATATATACATATCTATCCGCTTTGGTTACCATATGGTCTAAGGAGCTAGTCTCGCAATAGACTGGCTGCTGGTGACGGGGAGATTGGGGTTGAATCCCGTTTGGCAACAATCAGAGTGGCTTTTCATAAATAGTTTTCCACACTCCATCCACACAAATATGAGTGCATTTCCTCTTAGTTAAACCTTCCTTAACCTTAGAGTAATTAGTATAATAATTACTGTATAACCAGAACGGGATGCGATACGAAATGCTAAAAATATATTTAAACAATTATCTCTTTCTATATTTATTTTACATCCATTACTGTTTCCCGTCTGTGGTCCAGGTCAGTTTTTTATTCAAGCTATATATTTTCCACTAACAGCTGGCTAAGCCTTTCATAGATTCATATGCTTTATAATCTAACTTAAGACTAGAACAGGCACAACATCCAGTCCCCAGCCGTTAATTTATCACTATTAAAGTATAAACCCATATTTCACAAATTATAAATTTTCGGACATGCTGGGAATCAAACACGGGACCCTAAGCTCAGTAGACGGATATGCTATAGACTTAAAAACAGTATATTTATATATATATATTGATATATATTATGTTTAATGCTTAAGATTCAAAAATATAATGATTTTGAAACTTTTTTGTTAAGGTACTTCTATGATATATACTTAATATAACAAATATTTGATGAATTTGACCATATTTCCCTTCTGTCTTCTCAATGTATCTTGATTTTCATTATTTTTTTTAAACTTACCACTCAATACTTTTCTCCCAGATACTCGAGAATTTTCTCATGTTGTAAAATTGAACTGCCCGCAGCAATTGAGTGGATTACCTTGATATTCGTGTCCCTTAAGTGAATGTAAGTATTTTCTCGGAGAAAAAAGCGAAATGAAGATTATGTCTCCTTCCGTCGCAGAGTATCGCTTTTCTTTCTACTAGAATGTGAGATTGGCTTGAATCTGTGAGCGACATGTTGAGAAAGATACAGAAGATGGCCTTAACTCCTATCTAGTCAACATTTCAACTACATGACGATGTTAAAACTACATTGATTATATATTTAAACCACATTATTTATGGCATTGGAGGTGATTAAAATCAATCATGTAAATAACTATGTAACTATTAAATATACATTTTCAAAGCTTTAAATGTTATATAATTATTTATGTTATTAATTTAAAACGTGAGATACAACTGGTGATATGATGCTCCATTCAACGAGACATTCATCATAACTCGGAAATGTCATCTTCATTTCTACTGATGTAGCTTTTTTTTTTACTAATGATTTACTTGTGCCTAATATCTTGTTTAAAACATGTATTTTGATTGCCTTACGCTTCTACGCCATCTTTATAAGTTAAGATTTTACTGAAAAAACATTGTTTGCATTTATTTAAAATGGAAATAAGGCTTTGATAATTTATAAAGAAAAATTCCCCTGCTGTTACTCAAGAGTGCTTGATTTACAAGATCAAGACACTTAATAACTTGAAAGTTATCTAAGACTAACTTTATTGTAAGTATGTTACCACTATCTCTTTTACACTAATTACTTAAACACATTCCCTGAGGCATCATTGGATCTTTCTACTCTTATTATTTATATTATTTTATATTATTATTATTAGCACCGCGTCTTACTACCCGTTCGGGTTGTACGCACTTACGCTAATGTGTAATGGTAGGGTGATAGTGAGATGCAATAGAGGACCTACAGTTTAACGTGGAATCCGAACCACGGTGGAGGCCCAGCATTCCCCACATTCACAAGATGTCTTGTCAGAGGTGAAGGAAGGGTTTGGTAATCTGATAAATCTGTGCCGGGACCGAGGATTGAACCCCGGCCGCCAGCAAAGAAGTCTGACACCTTACCCTTAGACCACCAGTCACCTTTTTTAATATTTTATAATGCTTTACGATGATGAGGGGTGGAGTAGTGTACGTGGTGATGAGTTATGTACCCTGGACTAATCACAAGACATTATTAGGATAGTCAGGTATCAAAGTTTACGGTGGAGAGGACATGAAGTTTGAATAAAAGAATCTAGAACTATTTTCAGGATATTGGCTGTTAAACCCAATGGGAAGAGACCATTGGAAGGACCTAGACGCAGATGGGAGGATAACATAGAAAGGACCTTAAAGAGAGAGTGTATAATAAGGTGGACTGGACATAACTACCTCAAGATAGGTATAAGTGTCAAACTTTTGGTAATTGCAGAAATGAACTTTCAAGCTACTAATGCCATAAATAAGTAGGACCTTATATTGTCCAGATCATTTATTTAAAGAAGATATTGTGCTATTTTTTAAACCTAAAAACACAATAATCTAATAAAGTAGCAAACATATGATATTATATGGTTTCTTGGCTGATTATTAAATGTTTTATGTAAAGCCTAGGTAAGTAAAGTTTTGTATCTACTAATGTATAAAGGTATATAGTAAGATATGATACAGAAATAAATTTTACAAACTGCAAATGGCAGAATGAAAACTGAAAGATAAGAAATATTTATAAGGATTAGAGCCTAAAATTATAACCCAAGCGTGCATTCACTTTCACAACTAGTCTGTAAAATATTAAATACAAGATACACAAGGTTAATCAGATATCATTATTTGTGAATCTGATGAAAATTAGGAAAAAATATTTGCGTGATATATGACCAAATAAAAATAATTATTAATGTATTGTAAAGACACCTTAAATTACCTTAAGAAATAATATTCTAAAGGTTTTCAAAAAATATACTTGTATCTTGACGTTGAGGACGTCTGTCAGTTGTATAAAATCATTTCCTAGATACAAAAAATATTATGTATAATAATTCAATAAAATAAATCAATTCCATTAAATAAGTACAAGATAAGCTAAAGCATTTTATTATAATAAAGGTGAATAAAATGAGGGCAGTGCAGCTTCTATGATAGATAAACTATGATAGAAGATACATATTTGTAGTTTATAACTAGATTCAAGAGTAGAATTCTACTTTTAGAATAAATATTAGATGAAGACACTCATCTTGATCCTATTAATTGACATTTTTATAAAAAGGTTATTTGACTAAGTTAGTTCATACAACAATAATGGGCGCTTGATATTATATTCAATAGAGTATGGGACCCACAACCTTCGTTCTTAAGCTCTTATAAACGGGTCCTAATGTGTTCTCCAAAGTGTTCGCTAAAATAATCATAAATCCTTTTAGGCAACGTCTTAGCTTGTCTACCAAAAATATATGTAGGACATTGAAGAGGGAATCCACATTCCTGTACCGTAGCTAGACCATATTGTACTATTGTAAGAATTGGAATTGTATTGGCTGTTCTGACAAGACGTGTATTAACCACAACTTGTAAATGTGGGGAATGCCAGGCCTCCGCCGTGGTTCGGATTCCACGTTAAACTGTAGGTCCTTCATTTCATCTCACAATCACCCTACCATTACACATTAGTGTAAGTGCGGATAACCCGAACGGATAGTAAGAGGCGGTGTTAATAATAATAATAATAATAATAATATTGGCTGTTCTAACCAAGGTATACTTCCACCATTCCGAGTATTTAGGATCATACATAATGATTATTTCATGGTGATATATTTTACCACTAATATTAAGAAAATTATAGGCCTACACCAACACATTTATTTCCAAGAGCTCTGATTTTGAATGCATAGTAAATATTATTTTAATGGAGGAATGGCAATAAATGCCCTCTGTGTATTTTTTATGTTGTTTTTAATCGTAATTTAATTTGTTTATTACTTCTTGCTAGCCAAACGATTTTGTGTGTATGGAAAATAATATGGGTTTTCAGGTAGTAGCTATAAAAAAATTTTTTTTTCAGTTTTATACTAATTAGCTTGTTGACAAAATTGCCGTGGTATTTTTTTGTTTTCCTAAAATGAAATTAAGTTTTGCCCGGAACCAATTCATTTGCAATAAATTAGCTTTTTCACCTACAAATATACTAACTATTTTTCAAACGCGCATTGATTATTAAATAGTTCTGTGCCTACCGTGGATATTGATCAACGATACCTAAAACGAATTTAAAATGATCATTATCTTCTTATATAGTTTATATTAATTACTTGTATTACACATTATGTTTAAATATTCAGATATTTTCTCTAATTACCTATGCACTAGTGATTTTTTAAATTTATTTGAGCCAATGATAAAACATTCATGTATCATTATTTTATAAGATAATATATTTATTTAAATTATAATAACTTGGATTAATTTGAATGTTTTGAGCAAAGAGTGTTTTACCATGACATAATTTTTAAATCAATAAATTAACCTCTTTTTATTAATTAGAAACTACATAGAATGATTTAAGTATCCTGCACTACAAAAATATATAGATACATATTTTTTGCTGTTGCCTGAATTAGAGAAAATAAAGAAAAATTAATTTGGTTTTAAGTGTTTAATAACGACGCACTATTGATTAGAGAGGTGATTTCAAGAATGTGTGTCTATTAGTTAAAATGACAGTTTAGTAGACACACTGATATTTCCTGTTACCATTGTCCATTTAGTCCCAATCAGGTAAGAAGTCAAAGCTATTATAACAGGTTAAAAGGTATTAAAACTCTTTATACCTTCTCATTGGCTATATAGCTTAAGGGGCTAGACTCACGTGTCAACACGTATCATTAAAATGGTTCTAAATCCTGTCGGGCGCACTGTGAGTGATTTTAAACTTATGAATTATAGCAGATGTTTTTCAACTCTTTTTCCTTAATTATGAGGATGCACCTCTATTCGATTCTCTAACTCATCTTCACCTTCATATTAATTACTTAATATCCCTTATGTCAAATCTAATAGTTTTAAAAACGCTTTCAGCATTCAGATCTGTTGAAGTGTGGACATGCGACACATTTTCGTGAAAGCATATTTAGTGTTCACCTATTCTAAAATGAAAGCTAACAATCTTACATTAACTCCTTACATTATGGCCCTACCTTATATAAATCGTCACCATAGTGGAAACAAACCAGGTAAGCTTTCTACTTTTCAGGCTAGATATTACAGTTTTACCTTCACCTATGGCCCAATCATATAATGCACATCATTGTGAAAACAAGTAAGGTCAACTTAATAACTTTCAAGGTAGACGAAGTGAGAATTTGTTATTATTAAGTTTTTTTTCTCTTTCTTACCCGCGTCGGTGGCGTAGTTGGCTAACGCGCTTGTCGTGTTAAGCTCGACTGCTGAAGACGGGGAGATCGAGGTTCGAATCTCGGTCGGGTGAACTGGGGGTGGTTTTTCCTAACTGGGTTTCCACTCTCCCTCCACGCAAATGCAGGTTCACTTCCTCTAATTCAACCTTCCCAATTCCTAATCCATTAGCGTAATTAGTACGTAAAGCCTATAACCCGAACGGGTAGTAAGACGCGGTGCTAAATATTATTATTATTCTCTTTCTTAACTAATTAACTCTGTGGTCATCGGGTAAAGTTGTCGACACTATACCCGAGATTTGTTGGTTCAAACTCCACCGAGGTGATGGTGTACTAAGGTTTTTTTACACCTGAAATGAACCTGTCACAGAATCTGCAATAAGGAATAGCCGTAGAGGTGACACACCAGGAATTAAAGGTATTAATAATAATAATAATAATAATAATAATAAAAGAAAATATTAATATTAGCACCGCGTCTTACTACCCGTTCGGGCTATAAGCCCTTACGCTAATGTGTAATGGTAGGGTGATTGCGAGATGAACTGAAGCACTTACAGTTTAAAGTGGAATCCGAACCACGGTGGAGGCCTGGAATTCCTCACACTTACGAGTTGTGATTAATGCACGTCTTGTTAGAGGTCAAGGGAATATAATAAATTATTAATAATAATACAACTAATAGTATATTGTGTAGTTGAACATCTAAAATCAGAAGGAACACTAAAATATTATGGGTAGAACCAACTTTACTATGGAAAACTATATCGAAGGCTCAGTGGATTAGTCAAGAAATATATCCTAGCAAGATATATGTTGAGATGCATTCTTTATTTCAGCACAAAGTTATTATCGGGACTACTGGTACAAATATTTTGTAAGTTATTAGAGATTTATTTTAATGCATAATTAAAAGGTATTTAGCTATCCCTGAAATATTTAAAATCAAAATATGTTGAGCTTAATTATTAAGTTCATAATGTTCTATTTTCTCCCATGCCCCCTAAAAATAACACATTCTCACACATTATACATTTCATGGTAGTTTATATTATTTTAATTACATAAATACAACTGGAACTGGTTGACTAAAGATATATATTTTATTGATTTTTAACTACTATTATAAATATTGTCATCAAGGATTTTCCTTTTAATCAAATTTAATAGTCTCATATAAATATATAAGATATCCCTATACATACATACATGATATACCTACTTATTTAGCAGTATAATTATATTAAATTAATGTTGGTGATTAGGTAATTTTTGTAAAGTAAGTGTAAAAAATCTATCTAACACCATTTTATTTTAGCTCTCTATTTACAAACGACTTATTTTATTGAAAGTTTTTAATATAGCTATTTCTTTAAGCTTATCTATAAGACATAGAGATTATAAGCAACCAATAAAATGTAGATTATTTAAATTTTTAAATAAATCTCAACATGTTTTACTGCATTATAAAACAAATTTGATTGAAGTTATAATATTTAAACGTGTTTTTTTTAATCCCAAAAAGAGAAAGAAAAATTTTCTGCGTTAATCTTCTTCGCCGGGTTTGTTGAAATTGAAAATTTAAAAACAGCTCTTGGTACTCCTTTATGAATGAAATAAATACGCTTGAGCAGATTAACATATGATGTATGTAATAAAAATAAATATAGAAACAACTTAATATAAAAAAACACACGACATATCATCTATTTATCAGTAATACACTAAGTACACACAGTACACAGTATAGTAAGTATACTGAAAAAATAAACAATTCATTTAATGTACATTAAGTCTATATACAAACATTATTACCTATTTAAACATTGTAATAGAAATTAGTAACATATAATAGTAGCTTTTAACTTTAAAAGTTTGAAGGATTTTTTTTTAAACAAGAAATATTTATTTTTTACTAACAACTTAGTCGGTGACCTGGTGGTCTAGGGATAAGGTGTCAGACTTCTGTGCTAGGGGTCCGGGGTTAAATCCTCGATCCCGGCACCGATTTATCTGAGTTACAAACCCTTCCTTCACCTCTGACAAGAAGTGTATTAATCACGACTTGTGAATGTGAGGAATGCCAGGCCACCACCGTGGTTCGAATCCCATGTTAAACTGTAGGTCCTCCATTTCATCTCACAATCAACCTGCCATTACGCATTAGCGTAAGTGCGTATAGCCCGGACGAGTAGTAATACGCGGTAATAATAATAATAATAATAACTAATGCCTTACTATATCTCCCGGATAAAATAACCTGGATACTTCAATGGGATAGGGATGAATTAGATAAGATAAGATTTAAAGGAAATGTAACCTCATTTTTTAAGAGAGAGTGAGAGGGTGGGAAATAAAAAAATAAAAAATAAACAGGATGGTGGTTTCAAAAATGACCGTCACCATTTTTGTAAAACCAATCATTAATAAGTTGACATCTAGTCTGTGTGTACACCCTTGTGGCTCAGAAAATAATGGCAAATATCATTAACGGAAATTGTCAGGATGGGATTTGAAAAAAAAAAAAGAGAATATGATACACTGTTGCAAAATATTTAAATCCTCACAATAAAACCCTTTATCCTGAGATATATGGCCAACAGAAAGACCTGTTGGTAGTTACGGTGGTTTAAGTGTGTCAGTTGTGCCCTGGCTGGCCTAGCGCAGATGTGCAGTGGTCGTCCCTTTATTACCAGTCATGAGAGAGTCAAACAGACGTTCAAGAAGCGAGACACGTACCTAAGTATCCTCTTCCTTCTTTCTCTCTGTACTCCAACCCCCCCACTCCCCACGATCCATTCCGGTAACCATCTCCAGCTAGAATCCACAATCCCTTTCTTCTTCTCTTACTACCCCGAGGAAGAAGACAAAAAAAAACATAAGAAAGTTTTTGGAAGGAAGCTGAAACTTAAGATACCATGGCTGAGTTCTTTAAAAAAAATAAGATGGAAGACAGAATATAGGATTTTGTACAGGTCTATTTTTAGTGATTTATATTTATCGTGAAAGAGCAATGTGTTCGAAAATATTAAACCTTTCTTATAAAATTGAATACATTATTCAAAACTATTAAAATCATATAAATTGTTTATCAAAGCGTAAAGTATATTATTTTAATAAAATAACAATACCAAGTGATTTTTAAATAAACTCAAATGATTCAAGTTTAATAATCAGATCTAATAGTATGTCAAACATTTAATTTAGTAAATTAAAAAGAGACTTTATTCACATGGTTGCCTAGGGTGGAAAAAATAAATCTGCTTTAACTGCTAAACCAATTTGCAAGACCACAAATATCTATGTTGATTCTCTATACTTTTATAAGCCAACAATTATAACCAGATTGCCAAATTGTTTTGTCGTGAGAAGAGGTAAGTGTTTTTGAAGTGTAAAAATCAAAACTTATTTTGTCCAAAATAAATTAAATTGCTTCAGTAGAAACATAAAAGATTAATTTCCTTTACATAGTGATAAAAAACAGTTGCTGAATGTCTATCATGAGCACAGCAACATTAGGCCTAGATGAGAAACTTTATAAACGAAGAGAAAAAAGTTATTATTAAATTACAGGATATCTTTGACAGATATTTAAGAACAGTTGATATAATCATGTGAAGAAAATTAAACCCTCTGTTTCTTATAAGAAAAAATATTTTATTTCTTTTGACAAATAATTTTTTTGACATAAAAACTGCGAAACCATCGATCTGTCTCGCGTTCCTTACATTCCCACCTCAAGTGGATGAACCAATGTTTTTTTGAATATAGTTGTTTGGATTTGCCTGGGTTTCTTTTTTAATCATATTGTTCTTAAATTATATTTAAATGAAGTCCTGTTAACGACTATCATCCGTTAACAGTGATAATTAACTCACTTCCCCTTAAATTGCAAATATTTTTTATTGGTAGCAAATCAATGTTTGTGTGTAAAATTTATTATGTATATAACAAATTATATATTGGTTTTGATTCACTATTAAAAGGAGATTGGCGTGGTGAGGTTCAAAGTTGACAAATTCAAAAGGCTTTTTTCACAACGCATCGAGCGGATTGCTATGAAATATGGTGATTGATTTAGAAACTGTCATGTGACCAAGTTTCTTGTGTGTGTTTTTTTTGCGTTATGTAAAATCAATCCTTGGTCATTATTTCGTATAAGGTTGTTGGTTTTTTTAAATCCTAATAACTCTTAAACATAAAAAGACATTAATATATATTCATATTTTATAAGTATTCAAAAGTAAATATTACAGATAATAATAAATTGAAGCATTTCTGGATCTATTAGATTTTATATCTGTCAGATAAAGCCACTCCAAATACCCTCTGACTCTATTTAGTTTTACGTATACAGTAATTTTAATCTATGTATATATTAAGGAAACTACATTCAAACTTAAATGAGCGTAAATCTCATATTATGTTCATATTGTTTATTAAAATGTATAGAAGATTAAAGAAAATTAACAAAGATAAATAAAACACCAAATTGACTGTATTCACTTATAAAATAATATACATTATTCAAATTAAAACAATGAATGTTATTGTTGTAAAAGCTGTACCCTATATAAACCCACTTCTCTTTTATACTTTTTTGTGTCATACACTCGTTTTCTCTTTTCACAAACAAACAAAAATATATGTATAGAAAAAAAGTTTGGTTTATGTAGACAGCTAATTCCAGATTATTAAAACTTAACTTAAAACTCAACGATCTTCCCAGCTTACAGAGGCAGGGATTATACCATGCATTGCATTCAAATGAAGTGTTGCAAAGAGCACAAGAAACATGAAGGGGGGGGGGGGGCGGTACCA
>CABFVX010000006.1:71356-115570 GCA_902151425.1 Timema shepardi | reverse complement strand
GTAAAAGAAAAGTGGTTTATTACATGCAGTGCAATCAAAAAGATTTTTGAAAAGGGCAAAAAAAACAGGGAGGGGGGGGGGGGCGGTACCATTTATTTTTTTACGAGTTTTCTCTCCTCATCTACTCTTTCATTTGGAACTTTAGTGTCTCAATTCCTTTTCACACGCCATGTATGGTGAAATGAAAAGCTAAAAGATATTTAGTATATGGTGGATAAGTGGTGAGTTTTTGAAAGTGTTTTTTTGTTGGTTTTTTTGTTTTTGTAAGCCCCCTTCTCTATACTAACCCACTTCATCTCTTTGTTCCAGTTGTGTAATATCTATGTATAGATTAAGTATGACACTATGTTAATATCTTAAGGGTACAGTTGAAATGGGAGTAAAGTTCAATTCTAACGTAAATTGAGATAGTGTTCTCAACTGTCAGATAAAAATGAGACCTTTCAATTTCACTTCAGATTATGGTTAAAATAGAGCTTTGTCAAAACTAAATAAATAGAAAAAAATAGTATTTTCTGGTTTGCTTACATGGTATGTAGTATACATGTTGGTGTTCTAGAAATGTGTGTGATGTGATCTTTCACACCTTTTCTCCTGTAGTATTCATATGCAGTGGATGCAATACTGCATACATTACTGTTTCCAGCCTGGGGCCTTGGTCAGTCTTTTTATTCAAATCATATCTTTTTCGGTCTAGGGGTAAGATGTCAGACTTCTATGCTGGCGGCCGGGGTTCAATCCCCGGTCCCGGCATAAATTTATCTGATTACCAAACCCTCCCTTCACCTCTGACAAGACATCTTGTGAATGTGGGGAATGTCAGGTCTCCACCGTGGTTCGGATCCCACGTTAAATTGTAGGTCCTCCATTTCATCTCACAATCACCCTACCATTACACATTAGCGTAAGTGCGTATAACCCGAACGGATAGTAAGACGTGGTGCTAATAATAATAATAATAATAATAATAATAATAATAATAACAACATATTTTTCCTATACTGACTTGTTAGGCCTGGCGTAGCTTTATATGCCTTATTATTTAACTTTAGACTAGGACCGGCACTATATCCAGTCTCCAGCCGTTAATTTATCAGTGTGAAAGGATAATCCATTGTTTTAACAATGATAAATTTTTCGGTAATAGAGAGTTAATAAATCCTATTGTTTTATAGACAGCTTATTATTAAATATGGCAAATAAATTTTATTAAAATAAATATTTAGTTTTTAAATAAACTATTCGAGTAAGTTCGTGACAACAGTTCTATTCTCAGCCACAAGTTTTTATTCATGCACCTCGTCTTAATTTTTTTTATTTCCGCGTCTTACTAATTCATTATAATAATTCTATTATTATTATTATTATTATTAGCACCGCGTCTTGCTACCCGTTCGGGTTATACGCACTTACGCTAATGTGTAATGGTAGGGTGATTGTGTAATGGTAGGGTGATTGTGAGATGAAATGAAGGACCTACAGTTTAACGTAGAATCCGAACCACGGTGGAGGCCTGGCATTCCATACATTAACAAGTTGTGATTAATACACGTCTTGTCAGAGTTGAAGGAAGGGTTTGGCAATCAGATAAATCTGTGCCGGGACCGAGGATTAAACCCCGGACCCCCAGTACAGAAGTCTGACCCCTTACCCCTAGACCACCAGGTCACCCTAATAATTCAAATAGCGTAGGGATGAGGAAGGGAGTATGTTATAGGTAGTCTACCAACATTTGCCTGGATGTAGAGTGAGAAGCCATTTAGTAAAAACCACCCTTAGATGAACCGACTGGGATTAGAACCCAGATCTTCTCGTAATCAACAGGCCATTCCAATGCGAGAGTATTGCCTTATACCATTTTTCCACTGATGAAGGTATTGTATTACTACCCCCACCGGGTGCTAGATATACTGAGCAAGTAGCTACTGTATTTTGACGAAGATATCACCAACATATGTGGATATAAGTTATCACGTGGTCAGACTAAATAACACTACTGAACTAATCTCAGTTTTCTATACCGGAACCACTACTTTTTTCCCCTCATAAGGCTGTGCTTACCACATTCCAGGTCAACTATTTACATAAAATATCTGAAATTGCCGGGGATCAAACACGGGACATCTGGATACGTAGCCGGGCATAAGATCACAATAAGCCGTCACCCTGTCATTAATATATTATTAGTGTTATTTTATAGATATTGGCATTATCTATAAAAATTGAATACAAATCCCATGACTTAATGTTTGAATAAATCAAATTTGATCTAATATTAGCAGGCAGACAGGTGGCTTCTTGAGAAACTAGTACTCTATTAGAGGTGTAGTCCTGTAACGTAGCTTTTAGAAATATATGCATTTATAATTATTTAAATAGGTTTAACAATTTTCATTAAATTAAATCATATAAATTGAAGTATTATTATAGTGGCATTTGCTTTATATTTAATTTTTTGTAAGTGACGAGTGAATAAATCTATTCTTCGGAACTATTAATTTCTATTGGTAGCCACACTTATTTATTTATTTTTCATATCATCTTAATTATTTTTATTTACCTTTTAGGAGAAAAAACTTATTTTAGTTGAAAAAGTTAACTCATGACTGGAAGATTTAAAATATACTACCCACAGAAATATAAGTTGAATTCATTTAGAGCCCAACACGGTTGATTTAAACGGGGCTATTAAATAAATATTGACCATTTATTAATATCACAATTTACTCAAGGATATTTAATAGATCTTTATTTAATTTTTTGTCATTAGTAAACGTATCAGTCACATATGCTTTAGAGAATGACTTGAAAATCATTGGGTGACAGTCACACTACAACAGTTATTTTAGTGCCCAAATTATTGACACTTTAGTAAAAGTGTACATTCCACAACTTAGATTATTTTTACGGAAAATATTGTGTGATCAAAAAACCGTCTTAGTATTGTGAAATTTTGCCCATTAATATTGAAAAATAAAATTAAAATATTCCCTCAGTGACAAAAAGATTTTTTTTTCTCTTACTTAAACAGTATTGTGTGGTTTATTGTCAAAGATTATAATTTTATAAAATAAACAAACAACTAATAAGATATAAAACTTTTAGTTTTATTGTTCCTTAGTTTACATAATCTTTTTTAACAAACAATAGATTAGTACAAATATAGGTTATATTACACACTTACATATATTTTATACATAGATAAACATATACATTCACTTATGTATATAGTTCTACTGATATATTTATGTAATAATGAAGGTTGATAAAGGAAAGCGAGTATGTAAGAATAGGAAAGTGTGGAAATAGATAGTGAGGATGGATTAATTATGGAGCTTTTTAGCTACATGAACCGTTTTTTGCTTACTCCACAGTAAACGGTGTGATATCGTATGTGTAGACTAGACATGTATATATATAAATTAATATTACTTACTTACTTACTTACTTCATCTATGGCATTAGGAACTTTAAAGTTCATTGCCGCACTCATAATAAGAATTCCACCTATCCCTATCTTGAGCTAGTTCTACCCGGTCCACCTCATTACAACCCTATGCTGAGATAGTTATATCCAGTCAACCTCATTAAAACCTATCCCTATCTTGAACTTGTTATATCCATTACACTTCATTCCAACCTATCCCTATGCTGAGATAGTTCTATCCAGTACAATTCATTACAACCTATCCCTATCTTGAGCTAGTTCTCGCCGGTCCACCTCATTACACCTTATTTATTTCAGGTCCATTCTAATGATATCCTTCCATCTGCATCTATGTCATCCCAGTGGTCTCCTACCATTGGGCTTAGTTGTCAATACCATGAACACGGTTCGATCCTTCCATTCATGCTACATGTGCTGCCCCCCGTAATCGGCGAGATTAAACTATCCCAAAAATATCTTGCTATGTGTATTGGATATGCCATTCATCATTATGTAACCTTCTCCACTCCCCTGTAACTCCATCCCATTTTTCATAAAATATATTATTTTTGTGCATACACACTATTTTAAGTTTAGAGAAGCTTATAATTTGAAATTTTATTATGTATTTAATATTAATTCATTTCTTGCTAGCAATTTTATTGTATCTGTTGTGCATAAAGTTTATGATATTAACATATTTTTTTTTTGCAATCAGTTGTCATCAACTTAGATCTGTAAATGAAACAATAATTATATCTTAAATACATGATTTTGTTTCACATTTATTTGCGTAATTTTTCCTTAAATAACTATAGCTTTATGAATATTTGATATAATATATTTGTTTGTGTATTTTGGTTATATTCTCATTTATGAACTTATTTTTACTTTGAAAGGTCTAATGTAAGTCTGTAAAATAATCATTTTTACGAATTTTTTAATTATAGATAAGCTTAAAAAATTATAGCTGGAAAAATTATTTTATTAATATCTCTTAGTTATTCACATGCTATTTAAGAGATGGGTTTTGTTATAGGGTATTTAGAATTACCAAGTCATAGGTATTTTTGATAGGGGGGAAAAAACTGTTTTAAATATGTGTTGCTATGCCGAGGTTTTCCTCATCTCAACAGCCCGCATCCTTCATGGTTGTTCGCGTCAGAAAACTGGCTTGGGTTCGTTCTGGTACAGAACTAGGGAAGAGCAAAGGAATACTCCATTATCAAATTTCCCTCTTATTTTGTGAGACCATGGAGCAAGAAGGAACCACTACACAATATTTGGTGGTAATTTAAATCTAAGTGCACTTATAGGTACAATTTGGTCAAATTCTTTTTCAGAGGATTTATCTGTCCTATGCACATGTACCACCACTTTTATGAAATATACTTATGACACCATTTTGAGGGTATTATTGGTTTTAAGTAAACATAAACACATCGACCACATTTATAAATGACGTTTTCTATATTCCAATCATACACGTACATCCAATACTACTATTGTGTTTATAATTTATTATTCTTTACAGTAAAACACATTTAGGTCTTCCGAATGTTAAATATATTCATTGTTACAATATATATATATAAATTATACAATAATGCCTATGCTAAAGTTAAATATCTTCTTTTTTATAGCTATATAGATTTCAAATTTCTATTATGTTAGGTACTATCAGTTATATTAATATACAGTCAAACTATACACTATGTAAATCAATTCTATATCAGGCCCAAATATTAAAAATAATGCTTACCAACATTTAAATATTTAGCCTTTCTGCCGTTTGTTTAAACATATTATCTGATCGAATGAATTAAAACCATGCTTATCCTTATGTGTAATGTCTTCTAAGTTACCATTATTTGAAACCACTATTAATGACACGTTAAATAAATTCTCATTTTCCATACTATACACCAATATTATTAGTCAATTGTTTTTATAATTATGTGTTTCTTACTTTCAATCTAGTTTTAAAAAAATCAAGACATCGAGAAACGTTGCTCGGATTGAAGCCGGGCTTAGTAATCTGGCCATATCATATGTTCATATAGAAACATTATATAAGATAAAATGCTGTAAAGAATTGTTTAAAGAAAGAGGTGACTCCAAGTACCTCAATTATAAAACTATTAAATACTGGTCTAAGCCAGTTGACTAAGGGTGACCT
The DNA here is from genome assembly GCA_902151425.1 of Timema shepardi. Lineage (NCBI taxonomy): Eukaryota > Metazoa > Arthropoda > Insecta > Phasmatodea > Timematidae > Timema > Timema shepardi. The sequence goes on along the minus strand of CABFVX010000006.1, from coordinate 109,964 downwards.
GGCGGTCTAGGGGTAAGGTGTTAGACTTCTTTGCTGGGTTCCGGGGTTCAATCCTCGGTCCCGGCACAGATTTATCTGATTACCAATCCGTTCCTTCACCTCTGACAAGACATCTTGTTAATGTGGGGAATGCCAGGCCTCCACCGTGGCTCGGATTCCACGTTAAACTGTAGGTCCTCTATTTCATCTCACAATCACTCTACCATTACACATTAGCGTAAGTGCGTATAACCCGAACGGTTAGTAAGACGCGGTGCTAATAATAATAATAATAATAATAATAATCCAGTGGAATAAAACAATTTCTCATCAACGAAATGATAGAAACATTTATTTTTATTTGATTTATTTATTGTATTCAGCGTGCACTTCCTGTATCTACTGATTTTTATCTCCACACTAGTATTTATATGAACGAAAGCTAAAGTGCCTAAAAAAATTTCCTGGAAAGGTATTTTCAAATACCTTCCAAGGTATATTACGTGCTGCAATTGATGTGGAAACCATAGATTTACTTCTCCTTTAAAGGAAGTTGTGGTATGGATTTTTATCATTCAAGAAAATTATCGACCCCCAGCTGGGTTTGAAACCATAAACATCTGGTTCTGAGGCGAACACTTTACCACAGGACCACCAAGATTAACAAAATAACAGTTCTAAATTTAGTGTAAATACACGTTACTTTAACGTTTTACGGAATTATTAATATTATTTTAAGGGTATTGAAAATTTCTATTAAAAGTCACAGCTACAGAAAACATTAAATATCGTTTTATTACGTTAAAGTAGATCTTACGGCTTTTATAACTGTCAAATAAGGTCACTACTATGAGCATCATTATTGTATTGTACTGTACAATAAGTTCTTTGCCCATTTACTGTACAACAAGTTTGGTGTGGATGGTGTCAGTCTCATTTAAAACAAAGTTGCACACCTAGACTATAGTAGTTTTTATTTGCATGTTGTCTATGGCCCATGTAAAATGTTACCGAGAAATACCTTAATTATATTAACAAATTAGCTCTACTTTAGAGGACGAGTAAAAAGGGAACCAAGTAATTAAATGTCAATAAAAGCTTTGTAAAATATCAGCAATCATTGGTTTCCTCAAAGGTTTAAACACATATACCACACGCTAATGTGAATTCACCCTGATTCTTATTTGTTTGAACACATTATTTGACAGAGATAAAAAGTAACTAGAACTACTTTAACGTATTCATATATCAAGTCAAGTACTTTTTAATTGTCACTTTTAAAATATGTTGTCAGTAAAAATAAAATAACATAATAATATATTGAAATGTTATCAATATTGATTTAAAAAAAAGTTTGTACTTTCTAAAAGGTGCCACGAACGTCAATTTGTAAGATAATTAACGTATTAAATAAATGTTTACTATTCATTATTTTAGCACCACGTGGTTATATGCATATGTACTAATTACGCTAATGAACTAGGGATGACGAAGGTTGAATTTTGAAGAAGTATACCTAGATTTAGGTGAAAAGAGAGTGGGAAAAAATTAAAGGAAAACCACCCTCAGTACGTAAATACACCAAAACTCGTAGCTTTGATAAAAATAAAGAGATCCACCCTCAGCTTATTCAACCAGGGTCTGAACCATGACTTAAAGATTATTTGTTTATCTTTTAGTCAACCCCCCTGGTCCTCAATTCAATACTATCTCTTGCTATATACATTAGGCACTAATATTAAGACATATTTTAAAAGTGAGATATGAACGGTTTTCCTTCTAACACTATTTATTTTTGTGTGTGAGATCCTGTAAATGTGTACTTGTCTGCCAAGCCAAATTCCATTGTTATGCAAAGAGAAAAGGACCCTGACTCCATTGTTAGGCACAAAAGTGGGAAAAGGTCGAGATGTAATATACAATATGAATTTCCTAACTTTGTGAGGTTTTGTTAGTCTAGATGTCATTCCAACACATAAAATATACACACTTTGAAGTACTGTTTTTTTTATCAACGTATATGGATGGCATTCTAATGTTAAAGGTTTAAATGATCAAATGTTAATATATTAATTAATGTTAGTATCTCATTAATTGCTACTTACATCATCTACTCGACATAATTAAATTTTAATGAATACTTGTCCATTAGGTATAGACCGTAGTCAACATTTATTAGGAGATAACTATATGTTTACTTTACTACCTCATTGGTTTAAGTACACCAATTTATTTTTCTTTGTTCGGGATTAATTTACAACTACAACAAATCCGTGGGCTCATGTCCTGAGCTTAAAGTTTTTCTCTGTTGGTTTGCCAGACACGGATATATAAAATAGGGAACAATTGAGTAAAAAACACTTGGGAATACAAAGATGAGCTGTGAACCTCTACCACTTCATCCAATACAAACCAAATAAGGCCAAGCATGATACCTTTAAAGTTTTTTTTTACCTTCTAAGCAGGTTATGTTAACTATTCTAAGTTAATTTTTTTAACCCAATAAATGATAAAACGAGTTTTAATACTTCTATCCCAGGCTTGTAACCAGTAATAGATGTGTAAAGTTAATTATTATTGCCGAGTAAGGACATAAGATAATATATTATCAATACACAAGACTGAGATTTAAACCCTGACCTACATGCAACCAGAAAAATAGAATATGTATTATTGAATTTAAGGGAATAAAACTTATATGTCACAATCAAAAGTAACTTAAATTTCTTCCTTATTTTCATTCTTTAATTCTCCTTAAAACAAATTACCAATGAATATTATTAAAATAATTTACATGCTTGATATTTATTCCACGTTACCATTAGTTCCGTATAGAAATAGTTTAAAATAAGTATTTAAAATAAATGTAATCAAATAAAAACCTTTAGAGTGAATTTTATATTGTGATGCATAAACTTTATCACGTTAGTTAATGCATATAAAGTGGAAGATTTCTAAAAAAAACGATGAGTTACATACCCTGTACTCATCACAAGACATTGTAAGGATAGACAAACATCGCAAATTATGGTGGACAGGGCATGCAGTGAGAATGGGAGAACCCTAGAAGCTTGTTCACTGGCAAACCCAATGGGAAGAGACTATTAGGAATACCAAGACGCAGATGGGAGGATAAAACTAGAATCAAAATAAAAGAGATAGATATAATGTATTGGACTGGTTATAACTAGCTTAAGATAATTGTAGGTGGCGTACTTTTGTAAATTCTGTAGTAAAACTTTTAATTTGTTAATGAGTAATGAGTAATGACAGAGAAAGTAAGTAAGTAAATGAGTCGGTAAGGTTAAACAATTGACTAATAATGTCCACTTTTTAAATCACGCTCTAAATACAATAGAGTTCTTATAAAAATTATAACCAGATGTAATATACAACTTTCACTTTTGAATACAAGTAATTAAGTAAATATGTGTCTATCGATTTGGGCGTGTAGATTTTTTTTTTTAATTTTTAAAATATTCCTTTAATGAAAATGTAACAATACAGCTGTGGTAGCAAGGTTATGGTAAAGAGCCATTAAACAAATCAACGCTTAGTTATCAAATCAATGATGTTTTATTGTATTTTTTAATCAATATGTCTTGAAACCCATTCAGTTTCTGCGTATAGACACCCTAAGTGTTGAATACACAAATATTTTTGGTATTAGTAAGGTTTAATTTATAAGAATTGTACACGTAATTGCGTGGAAATAAATTTAAAGAAAACCACCTTAAATACATCCGGACTGTGTTTCTAATCCCATTCTCCCCGCTGTTGAAATTCCAATATATTGTGATAGTGACGCCTTCGAACATGCGGCCACACAACAGTTTCATTATTTTGTTAATGCTAGTAGTAACTCAAGTTATTTCAACATACTAGGTAAATTTAATATAATCTGAAAAAAAATACAGGCTTTTAATCCCATTTGAGTGCATCAAGTTTTCTACAAATATGATTTTATATTCTCTCTTAATGAAAATATTGATACATTCAATAATAATTAATCCCTCAGTTTAATTTATCCTTTTTAAATGATATCTGTTTATTTTGTTTATTTTCACTACAGCTTAATACCCGTGTAGATATACAGTAGCCCCGTGGCTTCTTTGATGCTGACTGACAGTTCACAGATGACTTATGACAGTCAACATTTAGGTATATGCCTAAATTTTGACTATCAGAAGTGACAGCTGCTAAACACATGTTTTTGCAGATCATATGGTTTGTTGTAGGGTTACATAATTTGGCGTGGTAGCTTTTCAAAGCCGTCAACTGTCATCTGTAAGCTGTCACTCAACACCAAAGAAGCCATGGCGCTAGTGTATAAATAATTTAACTACTACAATGGGATAAGGATAAGAAATATACCATTTTATAGGTAATTTTTCTACATTTGCGTGGAAGAGTAGTTGTGAAAAATAGTCCTTAGTACATTCCACCAGGATTTGAACCCCAACCTCCCAGTCACGACAAACCAAGCTAAATGACCTTGAAATTTAATTCACGTGCCCAATGGCATTGATAACTTTTATTTTTAGCACCACGTCTTACTATTCAGTTGGGTTAAACTGATTTACTATTTACACTAATGGTTTTGCTGTTAAGGAAAGTTATATTTATAGAAACTGTATTCTTGTTTGCGTGGAAAACCAGTTTGGAAAAAGACATCTTCAATACCCCCGACCGAGATTTTAACCTTGATCTCCCCGTCATCAGCAGTCTAATCTACTTGAAGAGAAACACTTTAGACTTGGCGGCCACCGAGGTGGGTAAAATTTGATATTAAACCTGTATATGGCGGAATACAAATATTTTGCATCGGTGGAATCTCGAATTATACATCAAGCTGGTTTTATGGAGGCGGGTTGTCTTAGGATTCGAATACCAGTTGGATGCAGTGGTGGTGATTTTTTATAAATGGTTTACCAATAATCGTGAATATGAAGACGTTAATTTTAACTATTATGTCCTAATTTCCACCCAATTAGTGTAATTAAATATGGTTAAGGACGAATGGGAGCTATGTAAAATAAGATTGAATATAAAATAAACAAAATAATATCATTAAAACACGACATATTTTTCTAATAATGTTCATGTTTCTATGGTAAGGTGTGATAGTAATTGAAAGTAAGGTTATATCGCCTTGTTTATTATCTTTATTCCCTTCTCCTTATTTTTTATAAGTTATAATTTTTCTTCTATGGCTACATATTTCAGTTATTTCTTTTACACCATCTCCACGTCTTAGTTGTATTAAAGATGATTGATTTTAATCCACACTATTAGAAAGTTAGTGAACTGTTACGGTATTATATTGAATAATTTATATTGTCCCGGGAATCAACCTATATCAGAGTGCACTGATAGAATATAAGCAGTTCTAGTCAAATGGAAAGTAGACTGACCTCTAAATCTCAACCAAATATATTGCCCTAAGGTTCGTATTTATAACCTATCATCTGTGTTATCAGCCAGTGTACCAGTATGTGAATGCTTAAGTCAGATCGATAATTTTTATCGCGGTAGTTTCTAGCTTACCTGTGCCAATTAGGTGGTGATCCATCATGAAAAATGAAGTTGTTACTTTCTTCGTGCAGTTCTAGTGGGCGTCTTATTTTCAACGACAATTTGAGATACCATATAAGTGGAAAAGTTAACTGAACATAGCACTTGCATATGGGTGACTAAAAATCCTATAGCAACATTGGAGCAGGTGAGAGATTGCCCAAACGTTAATATTGTCTGTGCTATACTCCGATTGTATGCCCTTTTCTTACTAAAAAACTATTGTAGTGGGAAGTTTTTATCTCGATTTGGTCATTATTTCGTTTATGTAGGCTATTCCATGTGACTAAGGGTGCATACATTTGATATCTCTAAGTTACTGTAGTAAGTGACCTGGTGGTCTAGGGGTAAGGTGTCGGACTTCTGTGCTGGGGGTCCGGGATTCAATCCTCTGTCCCGGCACAGATTTATCTGATTACCAAATCCTTCCTTCACCTCTGACAAAACATCTTGCGAATGTGGGGAATGCCAGGCCTCCACCGTGGTTCGTATTCCACGTTAAACTGTAGGTCCTCCATTTCATATCACAATCACCCTACCATTACACATTAGCGTAAGTGCGTATAACCCGAACGGGTAGTAAGACGCGATGTTAATAATAATAATAAATTACTGTAACAAACTTACAGACTTTATTTACAAAACTGTGAATCATTAATGTAGATATCTTAGAGAGTTTTAGTTTTATATAAAGTTTAATTGGAAGGTTTCATGTGTAATATCCATTTTTATACTTTCCTTTTTCCACTAACATAAATATTCGGTCAAGCAAGTCACCACATAAGATATTAAAACCACCAGAATGTATTTTCCAACAAAATCACTCGAAGTAATCGTGGTAATGTCATCCAAGCGTCGGCGTCGAAGCCCTTCAGGGATGCTTAGGTGGCTTTCATCTCAATGGTGACTGTCCATTCGCTACAATCTTAAATAGTATGAAGTTGAACTGAAATATGAATATTTATCTAATGTCTAAGATAAATATTTAAGACTAGGCTTGAAGCATGATACTCTTTAAGTTGTATCGGAACATACGTTAAAAGTATGCTTCAAAATATGCATTAAAAATACTTAAAATAGCTTTTAGAGAGAATTGATTATTCATATTAATAGATTTCTTAATTTTCTGCGATTAGGGAAGTATTTTCACTAAACCACTCCACCTCCCCGCCCCCCTTTCCCTTCGTATGTATTTTAAATTAATGCCTTGATTGTCTGAGATCATTCCCCTTTTACCCAAGAATAAATTTATTGATATATCCCTAACTCACTTATGAGCTAAAATGCATTAATAGGAACATAAATTAATAATGAATAACATATTTTATGGTCTGGTTTTTCAGTGACTTGGAGGTCAGTGTTTGAATCCCGGACAGATGTAATGAAATGGTTTCTCCTATATTGATTTTCACGCTTCCTCCGTAAAAATTGGGTTAGATTTTATATTAATTATTCCGCCATCATTAGTTTAGAAATGAAGATAAACTGGATGGAGGCAAAATAAAAAAGGGATTGTTATGCGTAAAGGATTTATGGAAAAAATGTTCCCAAATTAGTGATGAAAATATATTTAAAAATCATGCGTGGTCTAACCCCTCCCCCCTCCCCTCTCTTCGTGAACCCAGAATCGACTGGCAGTTCATTCTACCTCAGGTTTAAATTCCTTAAGTGGTCATCCATAATCAACGTAATGATTTTGGGAGAGGAAGGGAAGGGTGGGTACATCACAGTGTTAGTTGACACAGATCTTATCATTTAGAATGTTTTGAAAAAAGGATATCATAATAAATGTGTTCACCTTGAATAAATATATTTATATATTAACAACTGATTCTGAGTTGTATTAAATTTGAAACCTCTCTTTTAGAGTCATAAAAGCCTGGCTATAAAATAACGTCATTTATTATTGATGATAAATGCTACGTAACACATGTGTGAAAAGGGTGGTAAGAGAGTCCAGTTAAATTTATACATGGTATAACATGAGACTCAGGGGCGGTACAAGGAATGTAATAAAAAAAGTTACGCGTTTTGGGGATAGCCCTTAAAACACGTGACCATGACAGGTTCCAAAGTATACCGGATTCCTACTTTATGAACACCCATCAGTGTTTAATTTTATAAGATAGCTATATAAAGTTGAAACAGTATTATGATAACAAAAGCCTCGAATGTTTAACAACCTTCGTAGGAACTCTCATAAACGACGGTATTAGTCTATATTCAGAGACTATGTTCGAGAAAATATTCACAGTCACTATTTTCGAAGTAAGTGAGCTGTATGTTTCTAACACCTATACAGGCATTAAATACGGAAAATGTTAGGAGTATATAAAGTTAAGTGACGGGGTAAGTAGTTATGATCTGAAACTACGTATGAAGATGGAAAGTGAGAGTCAATGCATTTATTGAGTGTGAGCATTACTTACACCCTTAATAAAATGCAAAATATGTTTTATCTAACTTTATAATTTATCATTTTAAAGTATATATTTTTATAACTCATTCACATAAATTACAACAGAATTATGTATAGTTTGTGGTTGCCAACAAAATTGTAGACTACCTTATATGTTTATAGTTTTGTTTAGTATACACTAGCAGAAGTGTATAATGTTGCCCAGGGTAGCCATGCAATGCATTGCGTGGTCATTCCACCAACACTTTTCTTTGCTTCAAACATACAGAAAAAATGTCTTCATTTTATTTCTTCCGATCTAGTAAAAAATAAATCTAATCATAGATTAAAATTACAACTTTGAGATACACATGTTTGTGAAAAGATACTAAAATAAATTCGGAGTTCAGCCCTCTGGGTGTGTTAGATATCGTGCAATGTTCATACCAAATGAAAAAAAAATTAATTTGTTTTAATATAGGATATTTCCATCATTACCCTAAAACCCAGAGTATTATTCAACGATTCGTCCAAAACTAAGGAGTTGTTATTATAATAAATGAAACTCTATTCACATAAATAATAAAAAATCTGGTTGTGTCTTATTTTATAAGATAACAAAAAAAAATCAATTTAAATTTAAAATATATTTCGCCTGTTATTAATTGTATCATGACACAATTAGATTTTAAATATTTATATTAACTTTAAATAATTTATATTCATTATAAATACTTTTACTAAATAAATATTTATATAGTTCTCAGTTTTTGTTTGGATGGAGAAAAAATAAAAAAATATTTTATTCGAAAAAAAGAATTAAAAGTAAAATATATTATATATGTACAACAAACTTTGTTGATAGATAGATATACTATTTTTATGGGAAGGAGAGAGGAAATGTAATTTTGAACGATTAATTTATTTTTTGTTATAATCTAAAACATTTGACTAATATTAAATAAGTTTCTCTAGATTTAAATATCTTTAAGTTGTAGTTAATCTTCTTAACTTTAGACATATGTACAGTCTTTTCCTTTAGACTCCCATTATTATATTCATCAAATATGTATTGTTTGACATCATAACAAATGTTATGTTTCTTATATAACATTAAACTTTCTTGCAACACATTTAATCATTATAAAATACGCTTGAAATGTATGTCAACAAACAAAATCATACAAGATAATAATATTTTAATGATAATATGGTTAATTAAAAGTATTCTCTTAAAGTCATTTACAAGAAAGATTCTCTGATAAAAAGAAGTATTATTTTGCGGTGGATGAAAGGTATTAATATGAGTACAATAGCCTCATTATTATATAAAGTAAAATATATATTTTTATCTTGAGATTTGAATTATTTTTAAAACACAATCATGATAAACTGGCTTATCCTAATTGAACATATTTACCACAGAATGCGAAATTATAGCACCAAATATTGTATTATCTTATTATAAATGAAACTTATAAAATCATGTATATAAAGAGGTAGCATGTATCTGCAAACTAATTGGTTGATCTCTGTAATAGTATTTAAGTTAAATTTGTAATCCTTTCAATTTTAATGTGTCGTGAAATTGTATATACAAGGTAATTTCCTATTTTACAAAACCTTGGTCTCATATTCAATCAATAAATTACTGTGCAAAATCAAGCAATGAAATAAAGTAATCAGACACGAGAATGGCATTAATGACATTTCAATTTGTTATTAATATATTGAAGCTTAATATTGAATTTATTTTGTGTTAAGACTTTGTCAAATTTAAAAAAATTCTATATGTTTGAAAGTTTACCTGATTTTTAAAAGCATATTATTATTTTTTGACTCAAATTTATAAAATATGTTTTATTTGAGTATTAGTTTTATATATCAGAAGTATGTTTAAAATCTAATATTTATACATTATCGCTCGTTAAATCACACTACTAATAAATCGGTCTCATGTCATTTGTAGTGACAAACTTTAAGCCAGTTTAGTTAAATTCATTGATAGACATAATTAATTAATGCACTTTTAATGATCGCATATGTGGATAATTATTTTATGTAAATTTACAGATGAAGATTTTTAAATTTATTTTCTGATGTCACGTAATAAAGATATTAAAAAAAAGTAAATTGACGTTTGAAAAGAAATGAACACATATATCTTAGAGCTTTATCTGTATTACGTTAAAAAATGTATACTTTTGCATAGGCCTAGCTATCGAATATCCACAATCCATTATGCTAATTAAATACTTTATTGTTTACAAATGCTTAGTAAAATACACAATTAAGAGGTTAAAGTATATTATGTTTCTTTTTATAGCAACTACAAGCGTACCAAAGGAAAATGAACGAAACTCGAATAGCTTTGGCGTTACTTGGGTTGAGTTTACTCTACGGTGTTAGTGTCGCTAGACATGTAAGTAATTTCCCGCGTAATCAAGCTCATATACTAAACTATTTTGTTTTACTTGAATAGCTAAAGCTTCTAAACACTATCACGAGTTGTTTGTTTAGATGCTTGATCAATGTTTTGTTTTATATGAAGGAGATTATCAAATTATGTTACCAGTCAGTTTGATATTTGTACATGTGTATTTTATTTTACTATAATTACTTAAAATATATTAATATTTATATTTACTAAAGTATATTCTAAACAAAATATTTGCGTTTTATTATTTACAGAATTTATGAATAATTAAATATAAGTCTGTCAATATATTTGGTTTTAAATAAACTTGTTTTCTACCAGATTATCATTCAGTGAGTTTTATATTTAAGGAAGAAATAAATACATTATTAATTTAAGTATTGATATAAAACCACATTAAACAATAAACACACTTCTTATCATTTAATTAAATTGTATTTCAAATAGTTTCTTATTCACATGATTAAATTACATATAAATTTTAATATAATTAAATTTAAAGGCAACCTTTATCAAATGTCTTAATGTATATGGGGATTTTGTTATATTTATTATTTAGATCAGTAAAGAAAACTACATCAAATGATACTGTTGATAATCTGACAGTAATTTAACTCGGTATTTGTTATTCATTTGTGTTAAAAATAAAATTTTATTCGATTAAGCTGTTATTAAAGAGAGTGCGAGTAAAAGTCGACATTTTGAAGTATTTACAACACAACCCCGTTTTTTACTGGAATTAATAAAATATTCATAGTAATTTTAAACTCCCTTGATTAATTTTCATGAAAATAGTTAATCAAATGATAAATATTTATTTAAATAAAGCATTCTAATCAAATTCCACGATTACCGCCGTACACATTCTATGAATATTACAATTATTATGTGTAGCGAACTAAATTGAGTGTATCTATAGCAGAAGTGTTTTATTTATTTGAGTCAAAAATATGAATAATTCGAAGAAACGGTCTTTATTTACCATTACCATATTATATGTAACAAAAACTATTGATTATTTGAAATAGCGACATAAATAATGTTACAATGAGAGGTTTTGATGTATGCATATTTAAGGCGAATATTAAAATCATAATTCCTAGTTTGGTTGGTGTCAGATAAAATTAATAGTAAAAAAACTACATGGTATAATATATAATTTTTTGTTATTTAATGTGAGCCCTCCCAAGAAAGGGGATCAATTAATTTGCAATAGGGTTCACGAATCCCCAACTTCAACCTTTTTACGACCATAGTATTATCTATCTCAAAAGGATTTAACCCAAAATGTATGATTCAAAGTTGATTTCTAACGAATTCTACTATTCTTTTTGTTAACATTTTTCCAGAAGCTGTTAAGGAACAGCAAGAAATCCCCAAGCAATTTTTCTCCTAATCAAAGGCTTTCTAACTTTGATAGAACGATATCATTTACAAGGACCTACCCTCGGGACGTCAAAATAATACCATCCCGTCCGAATTCAGAACTCGGCCACCATTATTGGGAATCTTACGAGGATCGAGTTCCACGCCTACGTGTTAATAAGGCGAAGAAACATCGACCAAGAGGAAGAAGACGTCATCTTGGGACTCAGAGGAACTTCTCTGGGATTCATAGGGCCCCTGCAGCGGTAAGTTTCTGGTTTGGGTGTATGTGGAAGAGAACAAAAGCAGAGCAGAACAAATCTAACTAGACTGACTTTGTGATTTACTAAATAAGAATGTGGGTTTATTAAAATTAATATAACTAACACAAAAGAAAAATACCATGACATAAGCTAACACATATTATAATAAATTTATTTTTTCATCTTTTTCCTCTAGGATACACTAATCTTTATCTTAGCGTCAATTAACACTGGAAAAAAAGTTGGACTTTTAAACATACAACTATGTCTCAATGAAGCAAACTTACATTTTATATCTAGAGCATTTTCAGTGTCTTATATGTACTAATAGTATAAATAGAAGAGATCTATTTTTCCCTCAAATGGTACTAGTGACTTCAGTCATATAATCGATTGTCAAAGATTTGGAGCATAGTTATGACAAATATCCCAGAAGGATATGCCATTCAAAGCAATAGTAATAAAGCTGGCTTAAGGCCAAAGTAAAAGTCTACCACAACAAAGTACAAAATACAGATAGAAAGAATAGAAAGTTGAAACACTGTTCTGACGTTAAAATTACCTTATCACTGAAATTACTATTATTATTATTATTATTATGTTTTACATTCTTCCTAAATGTCTAAGCTTGTGAATACGTTTAATCTTATGAAATGTCTATTACCTAAAACCTATTTGTGATAAAAGCCAACAATTTAATTTTCTTCGCAGTTTATAACATATAAGCAAATTTATTGCCAACTTTTATTTGTGCTACTTAATTCCGATCCACCATAACAAGGTCTTATTACTCATTTTCACCCCCTTGACTAACCCCCCAAAAATGGTGTAAGTGCATGATCAATTATTTAATCAAAAGAAAATCGAAAACCCCTTTTTTAGATAAATAAATAACCAAAAATAAAGTAAATAAACTTATGACTATAAATTGCTATAATTAATCTTAAACTTATTCTATAAATATAAGAATAAAAATGTCTGCATTGGATTTAAATGACACGTTATAGTTTCATTTTTTCCCCATATCTTTTCTCATATGCACTTTAATAAATGGATCATGACGTAATAAGTGATATATAGTTCGTTTAACTATAATATTTACCTCTTTGCTTTTAAGATTTTACATTAATAGAACATTTTATAACCACTCATTGATTCATAACCTATTCTTAAACTTGTCTCAATAACAATTTGATCTTTATTTTCTCTTGGAGGATAAGAGTAATATTAATACTATTATATCAATTATGGTGGAAGCTATTTAAAAACTAAACATTTTAGTCCACAAAGTAAACACTAGGAATAGCGTTTTTGATTTCGTCTGATTCGTGCTTATTAAAGACGAATCTAGGCTCGAATATGAATTATTCTCTATAGTGAAATAATTTGTTTAATCATTTGCAACTTTAGTAACGTTAATGCATATAAATTGCACAGGTAATATGACGCGGTGCTGAAAAAAATATTGTTTACACTCAAACCACTTGCCCTAGAAAAAACTGCTTAGTTATACAAATTGTTACATTTCAACCTATTTACAAAATTTGTATAGTAAAGTAATACAATTTCTAAAGTAATTTTATTGGTTTTTCATGAACAATACCCTGGTTTCAAAAATAATATTCTCCAAAAAACTAATCTTTACCAAGGTAAAATTTGTCAGTAAACCATTTTAGAATTTGGCCTATTTTAGTTGTAAAACATGTAGATTGATAAATATAAGTTACTGTGTAAGCATCTGTGATTGTTTACTTATTAAACTCCATAGCTTATTGAACATTTAATGCCAAATTAAAACAAAAATAGGCGTTATTATGGAGACATCTTCATCTATTTTATTTTTAATTTGATCACAATTCTTATTTTAGAAGTGTCTTAACTAAATATCTTTTTAATAAAAGGAATGTTCGCCCCTCAAAAAAATAATACTATACATAAAGCTACAATTATTAAATTAGTTTGATAGCTTGGCGGTCTAGGGGTAAGGTGTCAGACATCTGTGCTAGGGGTTTGGGGTTAAAATCTTGGTCCTGGCATTTATTTATCTGAAAACCCTTATTTCACCTCTGGCAAAGTGTGTGCTTTCACGCTTTGGAATGTGTGTAATGCCAACCCCACACCGTGGTTCGGAATCCACGTTAAAGTGTAGGTTCCCTTTGTTTTCCACCATTATCATTCTCACGTATCATCCTACCATCTGGGTATAGTGTAATTCATCTTAATGGTGTCTCTCTGTCAGAAATGAATTCCTTCATAAGCAAGGAAATCAGAGATAAGATAAAGTAAAATGGTCAAGATCCAGATCATTAAAACGTTTATGATCGTTTCTTAAATTGGAAAATTACATCTGAACACGTCACACTTGTATTGGCTTTGCACATTAATTCTCTATCCCTGAACAATCCAGGATATATCACATGCTCAAGGTCATTTTTCACTCATATCTTAAGGTTTAAATATTTCTGTATATTTAAATGTACAAGCGTTTAATTTATCCGATGTATTATATGCGTTTGAGCGTCTCTATGCATTCAAACAAAGTTTAATTAACCTAAGAGTTATGTATTTATTTAACAATAATTTATACCTACTCGTATGTAGCTTTGTGTTAAACTCAATATTTTAAATATAATTATATTAACCCACCATACATTAATAATAACTCATATACAATGACAAAGTTGATACTGTTTTATGTATGAGCATAATTTGGGAATGCAGGAACACAATAAAAGGATTTTTGTTATGCAATTTTTAATGCTAAACAAGTTTTTGGTCAAAATTAATCAAATATTCTTTCAATAAGAACATAGAGTTTAATATTCTTCTGTCGGTGACCTGGCGGTCTAGGGGTAAGGTGTCAGACTTCCATGCTGGCGGCCGGGGTTCAATCCTCGGTCCCGGCAAAGATTTATATGATTACCAGACCCTTCCTTCACCTCTGACAAGACATCTTGCGAATGTGAGAAATGTCAGGCCTCCACCGTGGTTCGGATTCCACGTTAAACTGTAGGTCCTTCATTTCATCTCACAATCACCCTACCATTTCACATTAGCGTAAGTGCGTACAACCCGAACGGGTAGTAAGATGCGGTGCTAATAATAATAATAATATTTTTCACATGAGGTGACCTGGAATTACATGAAAACATTTCTCCTCATTTAAAAAGTTTATAGATATTACACTATGCTCATGGCAGTTATTCAACAACTCTTGAAATCACTAAATGGATGAATTTTTTTTTTGCTATAAAAATTGCAAAAACACATTATAGGCCATTATTGACGTGAGATAATAGATTGGGATTGCTTAAGTTGATATAAGTACATATATTAGAAAGTGTAATTTTAAATAAAGTGCTATGGTAGATATAAAATTATACCTGAATCAAATAATAATTTTACTACAACTTTTCAAAGAATCCTCACATTAATTTATAAATCTATTGCAATAAATTTATATTAATATTTCATAATGTAAAGTAAACTTGAACTAAATTAATATGAGCAAATACTTAAACTTTCACACAAATGCAAAGATGTAAATGGTTTATTTGATAAAACTTGTTTTATTTGAATTCATTTCATGTAGTGTAAATTAATACTGCATCTACAAAGAGGGAAAGTTAAGAAAACTTTGTAGAAAGACACCACACAACAGCGTGCTAATATTTGAGCTTTGTCCATATTCCTTTGCATGCTTTTCTATAAACATAGTTTGATTAAAGTTACGTTGGCGTTTCATAATATATATATGTTCTTATTTACAAAGGGACTAGCATACTTTGATATAGTTTATTATATTTGATCAAATACCATCTATATTTATTTAAGTTAACAAACAGATTTTACTGGAACAAAGATAAATAGAAAAATACTATTTTAAGAATAATGATTGAATTTTACATTCAATAAATACAGGTATATGACATTACTTTACCTTCTTTTAAATTCACACTAGCAGAAATATGTGGTTATTTTTTGTGCTTTGCTAAGCAAAACAGAAACAGCTGCTTATCATTGCATTTAATTTTGAGTGTACAAAATGTTATTTTTAAACTACTATTTTATCACTATATATTTTTTAGTCTATATCTTTGTTTTGAGACTAATCTCAACCAATAAATAAACACGTTTTCCATTTAACAAGTAATTTCCAAAATCCACGTATCAGTCGAAGCAGCTATCTTATTTCGTATAGCCATACAGAAGATGTGTATGTATTAAAATGGTGCATTCATAAGTTTTTTTAGAACTACAAAGCAGAACTAAGCCAGAAAAGCTTCAATTATTTCAACTTGAGCCAATATAACTAAATGGATGGCATTGGAATTATGTGATTAGCTTATAGCTCCTCACATGACGTGGTTTCAGTGTCTTCAGTGAAAACTAAGCTACAGTATTAGAAGGAATGTTTTCGTTTCAAACATACCCACACTGTTGGGCTTTTGAATATATAAATAATTATCAAAATTTTTATTTTAATATAGTTAATTACTTATTTTACGGCACTATAAACTGGACATTTCATTAATGCACTTACAAAAGTAGATAGCTTATCCCTATCTTGAGCTAGTTCTATCAAGCCCACCTCATTACACACTATCCCTATCTTGAGATAGTTCTATCAAGTCAACCTCATTACACCCTATCCCTGTCTTGAGCTAGTTCTATCCAGTCCATCTCATTACACCCTATCCTTGTCTTGAGTTAGTTCTATACAGTCCACATTATTACACCCTAACCCTATCTTGAGCTAGTTCTATCCAGTTCACCTCAATACACCCTATCCCTGTATTGAGCTAGTTCTATCCAGTCCCCCTCATTACACCCTATCCTTGTCTTGAGTTAGTTCTATACAGTCCGCCTTATTACACCCTAACCCTATCTTGAGCTAGTTCTATCCAGTTCACCTCAATACACGCTATCCCTATCTTGAGCTAAATATATCAAGTCCACCTCATTACACCCTTTATCTTTCAAGTCCATTCTAGTGTCATCCTTCCGTTTAGGTCTAACTCTCCCTGATGTTTTATTTTCATTGGGCTTACCAGTCAATACCCTGAACAAGGTTCTTGATCCTTCCATTAACCTTACTTGTTCTGTCCACCGTAATATGCGAGACTTTACTATCCTAACAATGTCTTGTGAGGTTATGATAGGATATTTAATATTTAGCAAAAAATCTTACTAACTATTCGGGTTATACCCCTAAGTACTAATAACAATAAAGAGTTAGGAATTGTGAAGGTTGAATAAAAAATAAGTGAACCCGCATTTGCGTGGAGGGAGATTAGAAAACTCCTTAGAGAAAACTGACCCCAGTTCACCCGAGTGAGATTTGAACCTCAATCTCCCCGTCCTCAGCACACCAGGTCAACATAAAACTAGTGCATTTCCTTACTACGCCACCAAGGAGGGTGACAGGTTATTTAATACATCATTATGTAGCCTCCTCCACTTCCCAAAAGCCTAGATATTTTTTTGGACCAATTATATTTCTAAGTGCCTTGTTTTTTATCAACGTAAATTTATTTTCATCAAAAGAGGTAAAAGCCCAAGTTTTATAACCCGGAGAAACTATTGATTTGTATTTTATGAGTTTTACATTCCTTGTCAGCAGGTGAGAGGTTAACAACTTACTGATCAAGTAGTAACATTTCAATTAATAGTTATTCTAATTAAATATAAGACTCACCAAAGTGTTTGTAACCTTTCAGGCAAAAATAAACCAAGGCACTGTTCACATATTCAAGAACCTTGGAGACTCTTTGAACATAATAGAAACTCCAGATTCACCATACGAAGAAAGCCTTCTGGAAGAACTACGAGACTTCCTCAACAGCAAAGAACACATGTCCAATATTTTAGGGGATAAGTTCGACTATAAAATATATAAGACCAAAGGTGATTTTTTGAAAGGTGTACTTGGATTCTTATTTAAGTCGAATATAGTGAAGAATCGTCACCCCTTATATGAGACAGTGAAGAAGTATCTCAACAAAAATTTTAACATAAAAGAGGCTCGCCAGCCGAATCACTATTTGGGTTTCAGACAGCAAGAAAAGCGTAATTTGGACGTAAACGGTTTGTTCAAAGCTTTCGATAGAGCGACTATCAAAAATGATCAAGTTGAAGATCATTTGGAGAAGGTGCTAGAATTCTTTGCGTTTACGTTGAACCCGGGGGAACATTTGAAAGGGTTTAATGCCTTTAAATATGAAACACGGGGTGAAGTTCTTAGCGCAATGTTGGACCATTTACTTAATTTGGATTCTATACCTAGTGAAGAAAAAGAATCCATGACTATACTTTTCCCGTACATTTTAATGACGGGAGCGGGTGATATGCCAGCTTTCACGGAAGCCTAAAACCCACCAAACAGATTATTTAGATAATTCCATGATATACATTTTTCTGATTTAAAGCTCATTTTATAATAAGTTGCCTCTCTAAAAGTGATTTCTTGATTTAATAGTGATGTTGTGTATATTCTCTTAAGAAAAAAAAAGATTAAAAGTGTAGAAGCTCTGAATAGCATTTTCTTTATTTCATCAACTTGGCAATGAATATCAATTTTTTTTTACATTATATTTCAAACTATTGAAAAAATTTTGTTATAATGCTTCAAGTGAGATTTTGTTTAATATTTACTTTTACATACTTTTTGAACATTATTATAAAAATTAATTAATTAATAAAGAACACTTTGAATATTAAAAATAAAAAATAACTTGATGTTTTGTGTAAACAACTCCATATCGAATATTCAAGTAATTGGTTGATAAATTGATATAAGTGACAAATAACAATTTTATTGATGATCTTAATTTTCTACTTAACAAAAACACCACGAATATTTTAAAAATAATATTAAAAGTTAAAAATCCACATAGGTATTATTTGGGAAAATTTAATATTTCTACATATAGGACCAACATTTAATTTAGGTGATCAGAAATAGCCTCTTTAAATATAAACTATGTTAGTAAATCTAATCTTTTACACTGGATATAATATCTAAGGGAGCTTCATGGACACTATTGTGAAACTTCACATTCTCTACCTTCTCTTGTTTTCATGGGGTCAATCTTCTCTTAAATATAGGACAATTTTCGCGCCAGTTGCCAGTAGCTCCTTCTTACACCAGAAAACCACCTTCAACTGAAAGCGAGGAGATGTGGCAACATTTAACTGAGAGAGAGATATAAGATTAATTATGTATTCATAATAACTGCAGTTTCCTAATGGGTGACCTTGGGTGTTGTTAGAGTGGGTTTTCAACATTAAATAATTAATAGAAAGGAATACTTTTTGTGCATTCCTTTTTTATTATGCATACAGGCTAGCCCCGTGAACTTAATAAGTTCTATTCAAAAGTATTTAATTGTGGAAATGTGTATTTTATAAATAGTACTTTTAGTAATTTTTAGTCATTAGAGATTTTTGAATCACATTTTAATGCTTTGAATGATTTTTTATTCATTTTTAGGCGTCTATATTTAATAACATTTTTTTTTTAATTCATGAAGACAAAATCGAAAGATTCTTTCACTTCACACTTGACGGGCTGAAAAGATAATGTCGGATTAAAATTGACTCTATTACCATAAAAATAAAGAGAGTACAATGTCCTTAAACCAAAATTAATATTTCAGTGAGAGGGGGGTAGAAAACGCTTCTGAAGAAGTTTTACTTTTAAAACCATGTTCATATTAATTGGAGTTTGGAGTTAGTATGCTTAAGTTTTTTCATCAAATTTTGATCTATTTTTATTTTAAATTCTAAAGAGCTCTGTTGATTTATTCACGTTATTTATTTCAGAGTTTTCTCTTAACTCTTCAAGTATTTTTTAAATAAGTTTAGTCTAATTAATTAGCAATTTCAATGTTATTACATATATTTTTTTTATAACTGTGAACTAATTTTTAGAACTTATTATGTCTTAATAGCTAAAGTTCTTTGATAATAGTTAATTTATAAAAATCTGGGCCATAGATGACATTTTATAAACTATCACGTAAACATTATTCTTTTATTTACACATTTTTCCAACGCGTTCTACTACAAGTCTGAGAAAAATATATTTTAGCTACACTAAGAGCTTATGTGATAAAAATAGAGGTTTAGAGAAAAAATATATTCATTTGAGTAAGGGGGCGAAAGTGGGGAGGGGTGGGGGTATAAAACACATAGGAGAAAAAACACTTTCACTATACCCCGGTCTGGATTGGAAATATTCTGACCATATTTTCAGCGAGAAACCATTTAAATGAACCTGATATTTGGGTAACATATCTAAATAATATGCGGGTACCCACATAAATAAAGGTATACTGTTTATATTAGAAAAGAGTTTGGCAATCCAAGATATTGTCTGGAGTTATCTTTCTATAAAATAAGCCTTATCTAAGAGTTTAAAAAGTTATAAGATTGACTTTCAGGTATTTATACGTAAGTTGTTACTTTTAATGGTCATTACAATAACTATATTAGTATTAGCACCACGTTTTACTACCCGTTCAGGTTATATGCACTAACGCTAATGTGTAATGGTAAGGGGGTTGTGAGATGAAGTGGAGGACCTACAGTTTAACGTGGGATCCGAACCAAGGTGGAGGCCTGACACTCCCCACATTAATAAGTTGTGATTAATACACGTCCTGTCAGAGGTGAAGGAAGAGTTTGACAATCAGATAAATCTGTGTCGGGACCGAGGATTAAACCTTGGACCCCTAGCACAAAAGTCTGACACACTACACCTAGACCGCCAGGTCACCCTGATAGATATAAAATTGCATTAAAAAAATGTTGTTAGATTTTTTTTCCCCCTCACATGGACCGTTCCTAATAATATTGGACTGTACAGTCTATGACAAGTGAACACTTTTTCTGGCAAAATACCAGATCTCATTGATAGTCTAATAAATACGTAAATATCAATGTCTATTTTTAAATTCATCGCATATTATATAAATAATTATAGATTGATTTAATAAATGCTTTTATTAAAAAATTTGAATCAAGATCATATTGAGGAAATAAGTTAATCCTATGATACTTAATAAATTAACTATTTGGTCTTATGATTGAAGCAAATAATCAAATCGTGCTTTAACACAATATGAAAGCAAGATCCCCTTTTTATTACCCAACCAGATGTGCTATATTAGCTTTCCTCTAGATTTATAATATATTGACCTGTTCGGTGTGGACATAAGGGGTTCAAGTCCCTACTAAACAATTGAACTTTGGTTCTAGTTAAGTTTCATATTTTGATTAAAGTAATCAAATATTAAATATAATATTTACTACCGTATTCATTCTAATGAATTATTTAATTATATCACATTTTGTTAGCTATCAAACGTTTCTTACATTTCTATTGCTAATCTTTGGCTACGCTAAATCATGCATTAATAAATTAAAACGTTATATTAGACAGAAAACTTGTTTAGTTTGTTAATAAAAAAGGTTGTATTGTGTTAATAAAAAAAATTGGCCTCTTATTTTATATCTAGAAGCCAGTTCTTTCTTCACTTATGTCTATTTGCCTTGTACCCTTCCTCCTTTACCCCCCACTTTTCCTGAACAATAATAATTTTTAGCACCACGTCTTACTACCCGATCGGGTTATACGCTTTAAGTACTAATTACGATAATGGATTAGGAATTGGGAATGTTGAATTAGAGGAAGTGAACCCGCATTTGCGTGGAGGGAGATTGGAAAACCATTTAAACACACACATGCCCCCCAGTTCACCCGAGCGAGATTCGAACCTCGATCTCCCCGTCCTCAGCAGTCGAGCTCAACCCGACTAGCGCGTTAGCCAACTACGCCACCGAGGCGGGTATTTCCCTGAAAAAATCTTTAGGTGTACCCGGATGATATACAAATTTAATTTACACATCGCTACACGATTAAATAAAATTATAACTTTTCTTAAGTGAAAAATATATAATGTAACGTTTACAGTGATGATAAAAATTATCTTACTATCATGATCTATCTAAATATACATTTATTAATTTTTAAGTATATTAAATTGTAGATTTATCACATCAAATGAGTAGACACGTGATCTAAATCAACAAAAGTGTCCGGTATGATATTCGAGTGACGGAGAGTTTAGGTACCAAATTAAAACCCCGCTATATCAAGGGCAATTTTTTGCTAAATGGTTTTCCACAATCAGTTCACGCAGCTTTCAGTCAATTTTCTATAAACTATATTATTATCTTCCCTACCATATTAATATGAATATCCTTACAGCCTGTTTGGATTGTTTAACGCAAAGCACTAAAAGATTATGAAATTAAGATTAAAAAAATTCTAAACTCAAGTGTATATCAATTTATTATACAATACGTTAAATACCTCAGACATATCATAAATAAAGGGTCCTGTATTTAAGATAGCCAAGCTATTTATAGCATTATAAAACTTATAGCTACATAATTTTACATATTTAAACCTTAAATTATAGTAAAATTATTAATATTTGAGATTCTTCTCATAAATTCGATGGATATTTTATTAGTTAAGTCTATAACTACAAAATTCACTACATATTAACCAGGATACTATCTTGGGGTTACTCTTAGAGGTGTGCCAACAGTGTCCCCACACAGGAGCACATGATTCTGACGTCCCAACACTTGTTTAGGTGAGAAAAGGAGAAAAAAACGTCGGATTCAGAGGTAAATTTTTTCTGTGATTATTTAGTAGGCACTCAGTATAGGAGATAATTATTTTCGTGTTTCGTTTGTTTTGCTGAAAATAAAACGTTTATTGTTCCGTTTTGCCCCTTGTCCGTTGTAATTTACACATATAACACTTTCACGTGCGTCTATGATATTATTACAAGTGACACACCGCGAATGATCTATTTATTGTATTACGCTCAGCATTTTATTTGGAGTGTGGTGATAATATAATTTGGACGTGTGTAGTATTTAGTATTAATAGTAATATCTTTTGAGCATGGCGTGTTTTTAGAATAGGTATATAGGTGCACACCACTGTGTAAACATTAAACTAAAATTAATTTTCCTTTTCATTTTTGGGGGGTATGTTGGCGTGAAATATATAAGTGTGGGGTCCCCCCCCCCCAAATGAAGTTGGCTCAGGTCGCCACTTATGCTAAGGTCAGCCTTGAATAAGATATAAAATTAAGTTCGAAAAATAAAACGTCGCGAAGTGGTATTAAATGCATTTTTCACATTATGACAACAAAATTATACTAATGTAAAAATTATTTTTATATTTTAAAATAATTGTTCTTTACTTTGTTTGAAATTTTATTTAAATAATTATGGTAAAATGGTTTTATTGTCACAATAAAACCATGCTATGTAACGAACTTTCTCTCATGCTATTTTTCCTATTTATGTTATTTAATTATTACTTTATTTATTTATTATTTACCTCTGGAGTGAGATGGGCTCTTAAAACCCACATTAATAAAACTTTCACGAATAAATAATATTATTTTGCCAAACAAATATTTATATCATATATACGCTTTCTAACCGAAAAGGTTTTTATCCAATTTTATCTCTACCCTCCTTTGTCAATGTATATAAACCTAAGAACGTTTATAGCAGAATGGTGCGTATAGAAACTGCGAAGCTAATCGGTTACCGATAATATCGGTTCTTAGTAACACGCTGTTCAACGAGACTCTCTTTTTTTGATAGCCAGCCCTTTTGTTCCAGTCTGTAATGACTAACTTTGTACCTTATGTATCTATCAAGAAGTGCTTAAACAATGCTGTTTATTAAGAAATTCAAACTTGTTAAAATATGTCTCTCTTTTCTTATATACATTTTTGTTCAAACAAATATTTTTAAATGACTTTTTGTTAGAATAAAGAACACAAAGTTTAAACTGTTAAACCTTCTATTAGCTATGTTAGATAAATCCAAGCTTTTTAAACACATACAATTAATTTTTTATATCCTTAATTAAATCATGTTCTATAAAATTTGTTTTTCTTTTATTGTAATTATTATGACTAAAATATACTCGGCTGTTTGTCTAACAACATGTGTAAAATGTTATTAATAATGATAATATTTAGCACCGCGTCTTACTACCCGTTTGGGTTATACGCTACAAGAAAAAGTTATTAAACCTTACAAAATCGGAAGGTTTTCTTAATCATATACACAAAGCATGTGGTTCTAATTATATTTAAAAAGTAAATTAAATGAGATGAATATAAAATTGTGAGCTATTAAATGCCTATATTGAGTTCAATGTTAAGGATTAATTTTAAAATCCAATTAAGGTAGTTATTTATTGCTCTCTTTAAGTTATATATGTATAAGAACTATATATATATATATATATAAGTACTATAAATATAAAAATATATAAACAAATCTACTTGTATGTATATCTATATATACATAAATATGCATATTCATTATTTGAGTAATTTCTTTAAATTCAATTTAGGTTTATTGTTTATTTTATGTTGTTTTAGAATAAATATTTATTATGTTATAGTTGCAGGCTTATCATTTAATTTTTATTATCTATTATTAGGAGGTTAACGTTATGTTGATTAAACTATTTATTATAAGGTCCAAATTTATCAGATTACCAAACCCTTCCTTCCCCTCCGACAAGAAGGGTATTAATCACAACTTGTGAATGTGGGGAATACCAGGCCTCCCCCATGGTTCGGATCCCACGTTAAACTCTTGGTCCTCTGTTGCATCTCACAATCATCCTACAATTACACATTAGCGAAAGTTCGTAAAACCCGAACGTGTAGTAAGACGTGGTGCTAATAATAGTAATATATTAATTATATTACCCGTTAATTTACTAGTTGATAGATTAAATATTTATAATATTTACTATAAATATATAGTTTATTTACATTAGAAATATATAATATAAATAATAATAAAAACCTATTATCAAATATATTAATATATTAGATATTATATATATCAATTTCTTATAATAATAAAAATACCTTTACGATAACATATATTAAACCGTTATCTATACTACGAGTCTAATACATGTATTACCAAGATTTATTCCTAATTTTTTATAACTATAATAATAACTGTATAATATGTTACGGCATATAATAATTACAAACTTACAAATAATGAATTAAACAGTAAAATAATTGATCCAACCTTTAATATTCAGATTTCTGAATAATTCCTAATCGATAAGTAACTCTGTGAAATAAAATCTTAGATTGTATACATCTAAAGTAATAATTAACAAGAAAAAAATCAAAGATATTATAAACTAATACAGAACACTAAATAAAATTTAGCTTTACACACACCCCTTATATATATTATATTATGTCAAATGACCATTTTATAAGGACAATGCGTATAACCCGAACGGGTAGTAAGACGCGGTGCTAATAATAATAATAATAATAATAATAATAATAATAATAATAAAATAACAAATATCAACAAAACATATCTTTAAAAGAGTTTTAACCTAAGTTAATGCCATATTATTTCACTTAAAAAAAATTATATCGTATATTACAAAATTAAATTATCTTATTGTGGGTCATATTATTTCAGAAGTTACCAGTTGTAATACTTTTAATTTTTGTCAGTGTGTGTAGCCTTAGTAATTTATTTTAATTATCTATCGCAATCACTGGCTGGTAATTGGAAAGTCACATACAACAATGGGTGTTTGAACGATAAATAAACTAGATTGACTTAACTAAATTATCTAAGCTCACGTTTACACAATTATCTGATATCAACAAAATGTTTCTACATAAAATAAAGAGTTTATTTTTACCCTTCATTTGATAGATTGCATCCGCTAGGTTATGTTAAAATGAGACACTTTGGCTTCTCGTGTATTGCTACAGATTCAAGAAAGTTTTACCAAAACAGTCTTTAATGATTTGTTACCTCCAATTAAGTATTAAACTTGTATTCATGGCCAACATACTTTACATTCTTTCAGTACATTATTTTTTGTGTTTACTCAAATAAATGAAGCCGGGCTGTTAAAGATTCTACAAGAACAGTCAACTCAATCTTTGCTTGGTCTGGTGGCGAGTAACAACCCTCAAAACACCCCTTTGTTATGAATAATATTTCACGAAAATAATAGTATATAGTGTATCACTATTGAATTAATCGCCCCGCTTTGGGCGTCGATTGAAACACTACGGACTAACTCCCTGATATAATAATGCTGTGATAATGTTGAGGTTGTCTATAGCAACGTGGTTGAGCACTAATTAGAACGGTATAATTAATAAATGTAAGAAAGAGAACTATTGATGGCTGTTTTTTTTACACACGGTTTATTAAATGGCATCTGTTAATTACTTAAACATACTCCAATTAAATGCTTTATATCACTGCACACTTATGATATTAATGTAAGTTATTTTATACTGTGTTAGACTGTGACTGCGTTACTTGTGTGAGCGTAGGTGTTGAGCAACTTGTGTGTGCTTGTGTGTGTGGATGGATGCCTGTCTGTCGCTTGGCTGCTTCGCTGATACGCACAAACTGTTTATATATGACATACCCCTTGCATCTTTCTCCCCTCGTCAACAGTGTAAAAACTAACTAATAGAAAGAGTCCTGGCGACAGGTGTTGTGAAGACTAACTTCTTATTGGTATAGCGAATTTGCGTCTTTGCCAAATACTGCGAAGTTGTTCCTTTTTACAGGAAATAGCGCAGTTGTTCTTTTAACAGGAAATATGGTATAAAACATATATTTTAAAGGTGTAATCCTTTTTACATTATTTCTGAAAAGCACGTGTTTCTTCATGGATGAATCTTAAAAGGATACTCTACATATAATACTTTAAAGAAAAATTACCTTCATCCATGACTTTTTATATATTTTAGAGTAATCCAAACCAATATCATTCCAATAGGCTATCTATAATGTCTTTAATGGACAGTTTTGCTATAGTGTCAATATCATTTTATATTCTTGTGACTTAATTTGTTATTTATTTTCTAATAAGTAGTTTTGTCTTTGCAGGAGTGTTTGAAATGCCTATGAGTGGAATACTATAAAAACAATTAAAACTATATTTAAAGATAATATTGAGAACCTTACTACAATATATTAGAACGTGATAGGTGTACTAATGTACATTGTGAATGTAAGATTGTTGTTATATGTATACTCCATTCACGGTAGGAATTACTCTCTGAAAGGTCTTTTTTCCTACCAATATCCTACTATATAATAGATTACTGGTAGGAAAAAAGGCCTTTCAGAAAACAATTCCTACCGTGAACAGACTTTAGATGATTCCATATTAATGGTTGAGAATAAAAGTGACTTGCAGAATGCATTAAATCATTTGAATGTGGTGACAGGTAGAATTAATTTTCATATAAATGTATCTAAAACTAAAGTTATAGTTTTTGATAAGTACGGATCAGGAAACTATTTTCAGCTTAGTACAAAATGAAGACATGTTAGAATAAGTAATTAATATAATGTTTTTGAGAAAATGTTCTGTAAAAATATAAATAAATGGTTAAATTGACAGACGGGTGAATGCATCTAGGAATATAGTTGCATGTGAATGAATTAGTATTGAAAGAGGCAAAAATGGCTGCGGATAAAATGGTGTTGCGGCCATCTTAGTTTAATGGATTTGAAACCTAGGTTTGCCAGAAGAAATTTCAGCATGGTGATTGCTGTTGTAATGAGATATATAAGAAAAGTATGTGGAAACATCTGTATGGACAGAGACAGTAATGAATGGGTACTTAAGGAGTGATATTTGAAAGAGAATCCAATAGGTAAATGAGAAATAAACGTTTTACGTTGGTTTGGAAATGTTGAGAGGATAAGTATGGATTGAGCGACAAAGCAAATATATGAAGGTAGATTGTGTGGATTAAAAGGGAGGAGTAGGTCATGTAAAACGTGGCTATATGTTTTAGACGAATGCGTAAAAATAAATATTAAGGGCTTTAAGAATAAAAGAGCATACATAACGCAGTGTATGAATGTTGTCAAGGCAAAGGGAGTATGCAAGGATGGGGATTATGAAAGTGTGGAAAAACAGAAGATGGATTAATAAAGGGCTTGTTCTTTGATCTTTATACACAGCTTCATGTCTAATCAGTAGTATTATGTAGAACATATGTATATATGTATGTAGAACATTATATAGCTAACATTGTTTAATAACAAAGGCTGTAATAGTACATATGTTTCAATATCACTCTATAATAATTTTAATCTTGTACATTATTGATGACTGTTGTCAGTTTTCAATAAAGTTTTCATAAAACTATGTTAGTAAACTTAATTAATTCATTTTAGAAACCTAAGATTTTAAATCACGCCCCTTAGAGATTATGTACGTTACCAAACTTAAGGTAATTAGAACGAGGATAAGACAAACCACCTTTTAAAGTAAATGGTGACAGTCAAATAAACATGACCAGTATAATTTCTACCTATTTCACGATAAACTGTTTTGAAGCATTTATACTATTCATACATTGAGAAAGACCAAGACCGAATGACTCGAATAGAAAACGATGTTTATAGACTAAGATACAAAGTAGTTATGAAGACATTTTCTTCCCCGTTATCACTGATCAAATACATCATAAGATTTAAGTCTTGGTCCGAGCATCCATTATGATAGGAAAGATGGATAAAAATCTGAATATTAATTAAATATTATAAAAACTATGTTTATATTATTATTATCGATACAAATGGGTTTAAATATAATTTGAACAATTTTTTTTGCGTGTAAAAGATTATTTATTAAAAATAGTGCACGCATCTCATTTATTGATCTACACGATACAATTTGGTATAATTGGGATGATAGTTATTGATTTGTGTTCAATATTTAATATTTCTCGCTACATTCAGATTATTACATTGGACATAATTTCGAATCGTTCAGGAATAATAGCGATGTATTTATTTACTATATTAATTTGTAAGAAACATTTACATAGTTATTGTTCGGGCAAGTACAAATCTGACATTTCTCCAAAGATATTCAGATTATTTAGGGAGGTTTAAGAAAACCATATCCAACATCACTATATAATAATTTATTTATTTAGTGTTATTAGTAAATTTGTTATTGTATTATTTTTATTAATTTGGTGATTACCTGGTGGTCTAGGGTTAAGGTGTCAAACTTATGTGCTGGGGGTCCGGTGTTCAATCCTTGGTCCCGGCAAAGATTTATCTGATTGCCACACCTTTCCATCACCTCTGACAAGACGTATATTAAACACAACTTGTGAATGTGTGGAATGCCAGGCTTCCGTGGTTCGGATCCCACGCTAAATCGTAGGTCCTCCATTCATCTCACAAACACCCTAACATTACGCAATAGCGTAAGTGCGTATAACCCGAAAGTGTAGTAAGACGTGGTGTTAATAATAATAATAATAATAATAATAATAATAATAATAATAATAATTTGGCTTTGAAACACATTCCCTTGTCATCAATGTAGTTTTGATGTAAAAAAAAGTCAGGCATACATACAGAATACTACGTGGCTAGTCTTATTTACCTACCACCTACTCATGTTTGTCAAAGATGACACATTTATTTTACAAGCTCGTGTTATGTTTTCTTTTGTTTGACATCATTGTTCAATAAACGATCAAACCTCAAACACTAGCAAGACTAAATATTAACAGATGGATGTTGCGTCTGCGTCTTCCGGTCTAGTGGATCTGTGGATTTGTGACTCTCTTACATATCAGCTACATGTTCTATCATAAAATATGTCAATGATTTCACTAGGTATTTTCTCGTAAAATATAATACATTACAAATAATATAAATATCGGTTTGTTTGTAACATTCTGAGGGTATTTTAGTAGTAATATGTCATAACTGGTCCTCCTTCTCTAGAATGACCATAACCACTCCAGAGTATTGAATTGAGCGATGGATTTGCTCCTTTCCTGTTCAATTTTTAATTGAATTCTCATATTCGATTTATTTCCTCTCACTTCTTTCTAACGAAATCAAAAAAAAATAGGATAATTCGAATTTTTGAAGGGATTTAAAATAAAGAAAAGACTAAAACCAATTTCTATTTGGTCTTTCTCTCTCTTATCCATATATTCTGTAAAATCTCTTTTTTTTTCTAGTTAGTTTTTTGTGGTTTGACTACATTATTTGGAGACTACGTGTATATGTATGGATTTTGATATTCCTCTATTAAATTTAATTATATAATATATTTAAAATTACTATTTTTAAAAGTTAGCTAAGAGGAGATTATTAAATATTTAATAGAGGAATAAATTTATAATGGTTAAATAATAAATAAAAACAAATCTGTAAAAAATAGAATTCTCATTTGCATACTTAATTAAAATTACAGTATATTTTTTCTATACGGTCACTATCAAAATATGATACCATTAATAATATTATATATATATATAATATGATACCATTAATAATACTATATATATATATATATATAATATGATACCATTAATAATATTATATATATATATAAACATAACTGAAAATTTACGATCACTTAAATATATACATACAAAGAGTGATTTTGCTATTCAACAGCTTTTTGTGGCCAATGATAACATCAGAATCTTTCAGACAATATTTTAATTTTTTTGGCATAATTCATAATTATATTGCAAAAAATATGTTTGTCCAGTATTAATGTGATCTAACACCTTAGCTAATTTGGTAGCGTGTCTGTCTAGTGAGCCCGGGATCCCAGGTTTTATTCCCGGCATGGCTGAAATTTCACCATCGGTTAAATGTGGGTTTACACATTTATAGCGATGAATTACCGCCCGGGGACTGGATGTTGTGGTTGTCTTAGTCTCAAGTTAGATTATATGGCATATGATGCTACGACAGTCTTAGCAATCCGGTAGTGGAAAATATATGACTTGAATAAAAAAAATTGATCCAGGCCAGTGGCTAATGGATGACGTAAGTAATGACATAATCAAATTCCTATCTTTACATCGGATTATATCACCATCATTTATTTGTAACATAAATATTTTGTTACGTTTTATTTTTCTATTTTCTTTAAGTAACGTTAAATTAATACTTTTTGAACAAAATCATGTTTTACCTCCGCGATATATTTAAGTTTTAATTCGATATAATTGTAATAATAATATTATTTCAATATTTATAAATTAATAATAAGCCTAAAATATTCTATATCAATTTCTCAAAGAAACAATTAGCTTTAGTGAATAATTAATTTATATTTTTTCACCATCTTTCTATAAACATACATACACCGGTTGTAGTATTCAAACGAGAGTAAAAAGAAATTTCTGACACGTTGAAACAAAAGAAAGGTAAGTTCGAAAAAAAAAATCAAAAATATGTTTTGGTGACAAAGAAGATGGATGACTTTTCTCACAAGCTCCAAGATTATATTTTCTCGTTTCCTGTGGAAGGGTTCTCTTGTCAACTTTGTTGGTCCACATCTGTAGTTTTGACGAACGACGCCTACCAGATTGATCGAAGAATTTAAATCTGATGTAATACTTTCCATATCGATGGATAAAAATAATAAGTTATGGAATGATTAATGAGGGAAAAATCGTTTGATATTAAAAGTTTTGTGCCACCTATAGTTAAAAGAGCATCATACAACTATATTTCTATCATAGCTAAGACGTTTTGTTTATTAAAACCCGAGAATCTCAGAAGACCTTCGTTTGGATTTTTGGATTTATTTTAAGGGGTTCATTTTGTGTGTGCACCAGGTATTACAACTGCTCAGGCTATCCACCTCTTTTCAATAATTAGATAGGAAAGAAAATATATATAAATAAGAGGAAATATATATATATGTATATATATATATACATTTTCTTAGGGCGATTGGGGAAATAATTTAGGAAAAATAAATCTCAGTACACCCCACAATGATTCGAACCCCTTACTCCTAGTAACTGGCATTCACAACGTTTTTGAGTGTGCTGTCTTGGACTGACTACTCGATAATTTAAATGTGTCTATCTCTCCGTTTTAAAACAAGGTCTATTAAATATGTACTAAGATGTGTTAGGGTCAAAAGTTCATCTTAGTGAAAAGGTATCAGAATTCTTAGGGGAATGGATACCAAAAGCGTAAAAATGTTGAAATGATCCTGCATTGCGGCCAGCAAGGATTTGAACTAAAAGTGTTCGTAAATAAAACAACCTGTAGCTTCAGACAGATCAACCACAGCCAAGAGTTGTGCGATAAAAGCTAGTTAATCTCATATATGTTATTTTAAAACAAGATATTTTATTTTATTTTCCAGCATTCTAAAGCAGTCACCCGATTTTCAGGTTCTTCACTATGAATCTAATCTTTTTCATTCTTTCTAGGCGTCTTGTTCATTTTTTCTAACATTGTTAAATTTTTCAAATAAGTGGAGAACTATCCCACTG
This sequence comes from Timema shepardi, assembly GCA_902151425.1. NCBI lineage: Eukaryota > Metazoa > Arthropoda > Insecta > Phasmatodea > Timematidae > Timema > Timema shepardi. The sequence continues at coordinate 77,513 of CABFVX010000006.1, read as the reverse complement.
CATCAACCTCCATCCCGGAGGACCAGGTTATTTTCGATCGAGATTTCCTCCACCTAACCTTAGGTGAGTCAACCTCGTACCGCAAGACAGCAATACCTGATGGTCTAGGATGGAGGGAGGGGGGGAGGTATTGCATTTTCCTCCAGCCACTCATATCTGGAATGCATCCACAATCCGCCAACTCGGGACGTTCCCTCTACGGGCTGCAAGCTCCCTCGAGAGAGATGCTATTTTCAAATAATATAAAAGGATCTAGAATGAAACAATGTAATGATTTAGTACTATCATTTTAAATTTAATTCACTTAGATAAATATCATATAGATTTCTACCGACAACGTTTAATTTGTAATATATCGTCCATCCGTGGGAATGTTTCAAAGTCATAGACGTTCAAATGTTCCAAAATTAATGCGTAGTTCTTAATAGGGTCTAAATATAATCTATAAAACGTATTTGCAATACATTTTATTAAGTTAACAAACAAAGTAGAAATATTTTTAATATTTTGATAGTAATAAAGATTTTTTTTATAAATATCTGGTTTAATTATCTTTAAATGTAAATATTTTTGATAACATATTTTAAGACTTAATAAATTAATTGAAATTACCAAATTATTGATATCACTTGTGATAATTAAACAGGAACTTACCGTAATTATTAAATAAGTAAACTACCTACAAACCCACGTAATATAAAATAAACACTATTCCCAATACACCAATCACTACCCTCTAAATTTAAAAAAAATATATATATATATATATATATATTGGTTTTGCTGGGAATTTTTTTTTAGCCAGATGAGTCAGTATTTGAAATAAATTCCTAGAGTATAATATTTAAAAATAATCACAGTCTATCTTATTAATATAGAATATATTATTGAATGTAAATATGTACATTTAGTAATATTCTATTTCTTATAAAAGTTTTTTCTTAATTTTAACCCAAGCATTTTTTAAGCTTAGAAAATCTTACTAAAGAAATGAAAATATTTATAGCTAATGACGTTAGGAGAAATACGGTTTAATTTATTTTTTAGAAAAGGTAACTAAGTATTCTACATTAAGTATATTTCATTTGATAAAATTACAAAACAAACACAAATATTCATAGCTTAATTGTTTTAATAGACATGTATTTTTCGAAAGGATATATTTCTATCCAGCAAAAATTAGGGTACCCAAAATCACGAAGTAAATATAAAATACAGGGGACTAAACTGTGTATTAAGAAAACTGAAAAGTTTACCTGTTTTCCAGAAAACTTTGCAATGTCGTTGCCAAAACACCTTCCCTGAAATGTACTTAGAACTTTTTCACCCTATCATTTTACCGCATTTTAAGAGAACTAATTTGTATGCAGCACATATGTCTCACAGAACTACAAGTTTCTTAACTTCATAAAACCTTTTTTGTCGTAACTATTCGTCAAATTATAATACGTGCTAAGCATAGGAATCGGTATAGGCCAACATTCTACTCTACCCTATTTTTGAAATATTTTTACTATATGTATTTTATCACATATTGTTCCTAGATCTACTTTTAATATTTAACACATTCGTCTAATTAATCTATACATTATTTATGTTATTATTTAATCAAAACTATATTCTCGGCTCTATGATACAAGCTAACATTCATATTTAAAATAGGTATGGTTTGATTAATATTTTAACAATATTTAATGTAAAGACATTTAAGTATGTTTGTGTTATATATGTCTACACTAACATACAAACAAATTAATAAGGTGAAAATATATTTAAAAAATAAATCAATGCATTTCCCCTCAATTAAAAATAATATAAGGGCCAATTTAATTGTAATTTAAATATGTGTAAAACAAGAGAGACAGGATCGTTTTTAAAGTATATGTTAAATTAATACAAAAAATAACCCGTTGTTATTTTTTAAGATAATTTTTAAAAAGTGTTAAAAAAAGGTGTAACCGGTGACCTGGTGGTGCAGGGATAAAGTATCAGACTTCAGTGCTGGGGTCTGGGGTTAAATCCTCGATCCCGGTACAGTTTTATCTGATTACCAAACCCTTCCTTCCCCTCTGACAAGACGTGTATTGATAACAACTTGTGAATGTGTGGAATACCAGGCCTACACCATGGTTCGGATCCCACGTTAAACTGTAGGTCCTCTATTTTATCTCACAATCACCCTACCATTACACATTATTGTGAGTGCGTATAACCCGAACGGGCATTAAGTTGTGGAGCTAGTAATAGTAATAATAATAGCATTGGTGCAGACAGTTAATTTATCTAATACTTGACGAAACATTATAATATAGTATGTTTTATACAATGCATATGTGAAATAGTGAGTATGTTTATCCCTCTAGTATAGTATTAAAGTTAATAAGAAACGAATATCGTTTCGCATTAAGACACGCCCTTTGTTCTCGTGAACTAGTTGCATGTGCCAAAAATTCTCTATTATTTGAATTTTGGACATAGCTAGAGTTTATATAAGTGATATTAAAGAACGAATCTTGTAGATGAATATTATTATCTAGTTAGTGGCATATAATAATCGACAGTGAAAGGAAAATAAATAGCACTATGCACTACACAATTATTTTTGTAAATTTTTATCATAAAATTGAGGCCATTACTAAAAATAAAATTGCAAGATTTGTGAAACGAAATAATATACATTGTGGCAGAAAAGTGATGGAAAATAGAAAATTGCATCCCGTATGGATAAAATAATATACGTATATTACAGAAACATTTAGAAAATAGGAACAATTCTGTCCACCAAAGACCATGACAATTAATTTTATTTTCAAAGAATTCAATAAAAAATCATACATATTTTATCACATAGTTCAGAAACAATTTTTTCACTAAAATATATATTTCAAATAAAAATTTTAAGTTTTAATAGTACTAAAACATCACAACGATATGTTATTTAGTATCACAAATATTTGTAGAGGTATGATCAAAATTGAAAATTTCTGCTGATATAATGTACCCTAAAACTCATTATCATGGGTAAATGATAGTCGTTATCACATTTTTAATTCTAACCAGTGCCTAGATACAAAATTTAATCAAAATTGCTAATGTGTTTTTTGAGAAAATCGATTTATCTCCCTTGGCCATTAATTTTAGGAATGGATATATAATTCCAAAATCTTCTCAAAGAATCTTATTTAAACACTATATACCAAATTCTAGCACAATCGCTAAAAAGGTTTAGGCTCTAGGTCGATATACAGGCACAACACGCAAACAGAGAAACAGTTTTGCGAAAAATATTTTTTTTCTATTTTAGAGGATCGTGCGTGAGACATTTAAATAACAAAATATTAAATTTAATGTTCGGATGGTCACAATAATTCTTTATTCGATGTGCCGATAGCAAGAAAAAACACCGTAGTTTGTTATTTAAGTTTTTATTAATATGTATGTAATCACCCATTGGATAAGGGTCCATAAATTAATGGGTTAGGGGTAGCCTCTATCCCGTTAGGGATAAAGAAAATTCTAAATTTGGGGACATTAAAAAATAATTTAACAAATGTAATTTTTGTTTTATATTGTATAAGCTACTCTCATACATGAATGATTAAATTTAACGGTTTTAATCTCCCTTAAAATACCCACTTAATTGTCTGGATGGTCTAAGGTGCTTAGCTCATAATAGACTAGACTTCCAAAGACGGCGAGATCGAGGTTAGAGTCTCAGTCGGGTATACTAAAAGTGTTTTATTTCTCAAAATGGTCTTACATTCTCTTTCCACTCAAATTTCGTTACACTTCCCATAAATATAACCTTCTTCAGCTCCAAAACAATTAGCATAATTAGTACACAAGTGTTTAAATTATCGGGTAGTAAGACACGATGCTAAAATATAATTCTTTAAGCTTATATAATCATAAATTATATTTTCATCTACCGTCCTTAGAATATTTTTTTTATATATATCTCGTTTATTAAGCTACCAAAACCTTATCAAATATATTTTGCGTTAGCATTAGCGTAAGACATCCAATACAGTTAACTACATAAAGGTCCATTATATAATATAAAGTTTGCCTACACTTTACAAAGAGTAATGGATGCACACACACCACTTCAAGAAGTAAACTAAACAGCGAACCGTTCCAATCCCCCACGACACCCCCCCCCCTACCTCCTTCCAACTAACTTTGTCTTACTCAATGTTCTGTAATTACTTCGTGAACTTAAAATTCCCCTTTTGGTCCGCCTTAGACCCATCCTACGAAAACCAACGATTTTTTTTTCACCCCACCCTTTTACAACGACTCAAGTTGCTTTCGCACACCTTATAAATAACCACGGCACAAGTCATTAAGCGGAGTCAAAACTAACGTAAGGAAACTTTTATCGATACTTCGTGGGTTTTTTTTCTTACCATAGCTTTGCCACCCCATTACCGCATCTTAACATACCAACTGTTGTACTTAACGACCTAGGAATATGGCAAGTATTCTATTTCATTTAATTTACACACCGCATCTTACTTTCCGTTTGGGCTATACGCTTAAGTACTAATTACGCTAATGGATTAGGAACTGGGAAGGTTTAATATAGATTAAGCGAACCCGCGTTTGCGTGGATGACGAGTGCCAAACCATTTAGGAAAAACCACCCCAAGTTCTACCGAGCGAAACCCAAACTTTCATCTCTGCGTCCTCGGTAGCCTAGCTCTACAAGAAACTAGAGCGTTAGCCAACTACGTCACCGAGGTGGGTATATCTAGGCTATGGTTTACTTCTAAAGGAAAGATGAGTGAATTATATTTAAATCAATTAATACGTGTTCTTATTAAAGTTCTTAAAATAATAAGTGAATAAAACAATAGTAGCGAAAACATGAATAAGTAATGGAAACCATTGACAGTATGAAACATGTATAACTATAAATTAGTAAATAAGTACTACTACTACTCATAAACATATAAAGTAAGACAGGCTCATAGTAACAACACCAGGAAACGACATTATTATATTATTTTATAAATAATTAATAGCGAAAAAACACACATGAAAATAATAATAATACCGATATTTTTTAACATGATACTCCGGATACCCTTTTGGGAATAGATAAAATACCGAACGTTCAAAGAGAAATACAAAAATGGCTAATTGGCTTAGAGACATAATGAAATAATCATATTAATAGAGTGACTAAATATTACAAATAAGCTATGAAACGGAGATTGATTTTGAATATTAAATAGAACATAATGTGATAGATTTAAGATACTTAAATAATTAAGTATTAGACTTTTGCTATGTCTTTCTTGGTTGGACCATGTTTAGTGAATAAAATATAAGTATTTCTGAAAAAAAAATAAAAAAAATTTATTATAGCACTGCCTCTTTCTTACTACATGTTTGGTTGTGCAACTTTGTACTGATTACACTAATGTGTTATGTGCTAGGGATTCGGAAGGTTAAATATGGAAGAAGTGTACCCGAATTTGCGCGGAAGGAGATTGAATACCATTTAGGAAAAACTACCTTCAGTACACTAGACAGGATAGAGCACCGAACTCCTCGTCTTCGTCAATCTAGTCTAGTGCAATAGTAGCACTTTAGACCAAGCAGCCACCAAAACAGGTAGTTTTATTTTATTTTAAGTTTCCACTAATGCTTAATTCACTTGTGTGTTCATGATTACGACATTAAAATTAACAATTAGTAGCTGTATGTACACCCAGGTTACCTTGCACTTTTTCACTTTGGCGTAGAAGAAAGGGCCATATTGTAATATGTCAAGGAGAGGCTGATGACATTCATGGTAAACAAAGTGTACATAAAATGACAAAATAATGTGATGGAATTATTAAATGAAATATATTATTTGACTGTTTATGTGATCACTTTTATTTTTATGATCACAAATGAATAATCTTTTTTTTTTAATAAATCCTAACATATATGGCTTAGCTTTAGTTTGAATTAAATAATTATATATTATTTTTATGGTCACAAATGAACATTTATTTTAATAAATCCAAGCATGTGTGGCTTAGTGTTAGTTTGAATTAAATAACTGTATTTTTACTGTCTCGCTATATTACAGGTAAATAAAGAATTGTGATCGTCAAAAATATCGAACTCAAGACTTTGATGAATTTTGACGTTTCATGAC
>CABFVX010000006.1:55459-71239 GCA_902151425.1 Timema shepardi | reverse complement strand
CCCCCCCCGTATGCAAAAAAGTTGTTTTTGACCTTCCGTCTGTCTGTCTGTACCATCTACTAGAGCCTAAACTATTTTACCGATTGGGCTAAAACTTGGTATCTAGGGTTTTCATAGGGTTGCCCCGAGGGATTTTTGGAATTGGATATCTAACCCTAAGACTAAGGGTAGTTGAAGGGCAAAAAGAGAAAAAGTTGTTTTTCTCAAAATTGGCTCTAACGATTTTGATTAAATTTCATCTCTAAACATTTATAATTATTTCAAACAAAATGGATTATTTCAATAACTTGGCATAATTACTTTAAGTGCTCCGGTCTAACGCCTAAATTATCTTTTCTTATAATATCTCCTAAATTATTTGAAATATGAAATTACTTATCATTACAAATATTTATGTCTCTTTATAATACACATATTTTATAAGAAGCATATATTTATAAAACCAATAACTCTCAAGCTATACGTATATATATATATTATTTAACTTTTAGAACACAAAATGTATAAGTATTGAGACCGCAAAAGAAAATCTAACCTGAAATGTTGATGGATGTCGACGTCTAAAGACCCCCCAAACCCTAAAAAGTGGTCTTTGCAATGACGTGTGTCTGTGTGTCTGTTTAAACTTAAAATTAATAGTAGTTTAAGAAAGGGTGAAAAGCCAAAAAATCGATTGTTTCTAAATCGACTCTAACGATGTTGATTAAAATTCAGATCTAGGTGTTGAATAAAATTCTAACTAAACTGTCTATTTTCCTTTTACTATGAAAATGAATTTTAGGGTACTTTACAAAAGCAGAAACTTCGGTTATCTCCACAATTATTTGAGGTACTAAATAACTTTTCATTGCAAAATTGTAGTACTATTTTAAAAAATAAAAAGCTTTTATATGAAAAATATGTTTATATATCCAACAGTTTCCAAGATATTGGCAAATATATTAATACAATTTTGTGAGCTTTAATTGTAGAGATATACTACTTAAGTTTTAACGCAATAATTCTCCAATGACATAGAATAATTAAGTATAAGTAACTCACTAAAGGTTTATGTTGTTTTTCCTTAAACCTCTTAGGAGAAATGTTTGTACAACAATGATTTATATCCATTTTAGACTCAATAGCCAATATTGACATTTTTTATTGGTAAAAATTTATAAATGTGGAATTTAATAGCAATGCGATGGCATGAAGATTTGCAACACCTAATAAAATGTTGCAAATTTTAACCAGTAGCTAAAATTTTAATACGAAGTGTTGACCCTTGTGGATCCAACATTGATCTTTTTTATCGGTCCAAACATACAAATTAGGACATTAATTCATTAAAAACTAAATTATGAATTTTAAAACTAAAACTAAAAAAAAAAGTTTTACATAGTATTGTGCAATTTATGCTTAGGTTTCTAGTGTATATTATTTCGTTTCACATATATTACGAGTTTTGTATAAATATCTCCATTTTTAAACAACAGAGCAAGAAAGTCCTTTCGGAGCTCCGTACCATTTATTTTTAAATTTATTACCTAAGTACATGAGTTGGATTGTGACTAAATTTAAAAGTAAACAAATATTTTATTATTAAATTGTAACCTATTTATACAAAGTAACATGGCAATAGAATTTTTTTTAAACCTAACCGTCTTTACCAATCATGTCGAAAGAATTTTAAATATATTTCCATTTATAAAATTACAGGAAGAGCTTTACTTTTAGGGACACCATTATTTTTAGGACCTACACAAGATGGAAGTAGGATCACAAATACGAAATAAAAATATTAAAAATGCTCCATAGGACAGATAATAAATTAAACACTTTGTAACCTGTAAATATTTCATATACGAGTACTTTCATTTTTCCTTCCTCTCCTTTTTTATTCATTTTAGCTTATCATCCATTATTCTTCTTTCTTTAGCTGTCTACCTTTCTGGTTTCATTAGATATTCCATAAATCAAGAGCGAATTGGAGTAAGCCTATCCCACCTTTCCTTATCTGTGTGGAAAATATTTACAGCTCCGCGATGTAAATAATAATGTATCTAAAAGAGCTAAGAATATATATTTACTATAAATCTTATGCAGATAAAACTAGATAAATATTTTATATGAATGTACAACCTTAAAATTGATAAACAGCTAAATAAAAACCATGATAGGATATTATTTGAGACTAACGAAGAGTTTAACTTGCTTCCAGAGTAAATGTTTCAAGAATACGATTAAATATTTTGATAGAATAAATAGATTTAAGTTAAATAATATAAAATATATTAGTACATATAATAGCTATATATAATAGTTCAAAACTTAAATTTTCTGTAATTTTTATCTCTAGATTTGCTTTAGTTAAAAAATATAACGCAATTTAATCCTAGCTAATTTACAAGCAAATATTTAGTTACGTAATATGTACATTTTTCTATGCGTTAAACCGACATTTTATTTTAATTAAATCTGTTTAAAAAAATATGACTTGGGTGTTCTTAAATCTAGAGTAGTACTTAATGTATTGTAATGATACTGTACCTGTAGAATACAACTACCCCTATTCAAGTTAATTAAAAATCTGCTAATTTCGTCAACATCTCGTATAGGAATTGATGCACACATACACACATTAGCAAATACACAAATTCATCAAAATAACAAGTTTAATCTAAACTACCTTATATCCTACTTATCGTGTGCTTGTGGTATTAACATATTATTACCAACGATTCATTAATAAATATTCAATTATAAAAAAAATACGTTTTCGCTCTTTCTTTTTGCCATAACACCTAAAGGTGGAGATGTAATGAATACGAGACTAAGGTAAGTATTTTTGCCATTTTTATAGCAAAAACAATCTTTGCTCAAACTAGATTAAAAAAATATTCGGTACAAATATAGAGTTTAATTTATTTCACATGGTGATGTCAACAGCTCTTGAATATCGGTAAAGGGTATCCTGGAATTTACTGTAAACTTTTTCTCTTCATTTAAAAAGTCTACCATCTAGTTCCGCTTTGACTTAGTTCGATATTCAAGAACTGTTGATATCACCATGTGAAATAAATTAAACTCTTAGTATTTATTTTGGCCAAATATAGTTTTTCTATAAAAAACTTTAAATATACTGTAATTTTCTCACATTTTCTAAATCCCCGCATTATATATATTTTAGCATAATATTGATGATTTTTATTACTATCAACTATGTGAGATATTCAAACTCCAGAACTTATAGTGTAAATAATCATACATCTTAAAATCAATACTAAATTAAATCTATTAAAACACATTATAGGCTTCTGTTTTATGAATAAAGTGAATAAATAATTTATTTGTTTATGTTTTGTCTTTTACCAGCTAGTCTTACGGAAATGATTTATAATAAATATCCATAAACCAGTTGATGCTACCATCAATTTAAAAATAATAATAAAATGTTGACTTTGGTTGTTTTGCATTTTCTGCTTGACTTGATGCTTTCGTTCTAAAGATAAATAAAGTTTTTTCTTACAGATTTACTTCATGGCTTTGATTCATTAAAAGGAGAAAATAGACGTTTGGGATCAACTTTAAATAGATTTAATAGGATCCCTTTTCGTTTAAAAGAGTAGGTGAAGTTTGAGAGAAAATTATACCCAGTAAAGTAAGCCCAACTTGTATATTATGTTCTTTAAATAAGTTATTATTATTATTATTATTATTATTATTATTATTAGCACCGCGTCTTACTACCCGTTCGGGTTATACGCACTTACGCTAATGATAAATCTGTGCCGGGACCGAGGATTGAACCCCGGCCGCCAGCACAGAAGTCTGACCCCTTACCCCTAGACCGCCAGGTCACCTACTTTAAATAAGTTAAAATAGTGATATATTATCATTCTTACTTGTTAAGGACTCACATTGGAATCAAAATAATATACGTCTAGCAAACACACAACCTGTTTCAATCTACAGTAGCTCCATGGCTTCTTTGGTGCTGACAGACAGCTCACAGCTGACGGCTTTGAAAAGCTACCACACCAAATTATGTATCCCTACGCCGAATCAAATGATCAGCCAAAACATATTTTTAGCAGCTGTCACTTCTGACAGTAAAAACTTAGCTATATACCTAAATGTTGACTGTCAGAGGTCAGCTGTGAGCTGTCAGTCAGCACAAAAGAAGCCATGGGGCTACTGTAGATAAAGCTATAGTGGTAGCAAGACTAATACTTACCTATTATAGCATCATCTTACATTCATTTAAAGCTATGGTATTTAATTAATTACTATAAAATAAATAATAAAATTTAACAACTAACTGTGGAATGTTTTTTTCTCTATGTATAAATTGTTTTGTATTTCCTTAAATCCAAAGACGTGTTGTCACTAAATATAAAGTGTTTAATATATTTTTAAACATGTTTAAACGTTAAAGAATCACCCCAAAATACACGTACAGAACTTTAATTTAATTATTAGCAAGATTAAACGAAACAAAGTTTAGAAATAGATTCTATTTCATCACATTTTCAGTTGAGATTGTAAATAAAGAAGCTCAGTAACTTTGGAAGTAAGTTCTTCACACAGATTTGTCAATTAAAGCTCAAAACTGGTACTTTTTGCTCACGACATAATAGTTTTTGTAACCTGTTGTCTCCTTGCTTTATGAATAAAGAAAAGGGGCAAATAATTAAGGTGCGTCTTTGGATCATCTTGAGCACAAAGTTTCACCATATTTTACACTCGCTTTGTAACGGATTGGCAACTTTTAGTTGATCAAAGCACGGGATTAGTATGAGATTTATTCAAAGCATAATTTATATTTATTTGTATCGAAATCCTTTTATTTATGGGTGACATTATAATACTTCAATTGCTATAGATCCACATAAGTAGAGAAATTAATTAAGCCATAATTAATCTTGGTTAGTTTAGCTGTGACGGAGAAATCAGTATCTGAATCCTGAAAGATTATTTTGAAGGCATTTGTTTAAAATCGGTTTTCCATTTTCCCTCCATGCGAGTGTGAATAAATTTCCTAATAATTCTACCATACGCTCGCCGTGCATACAAGAAATATAGGTATAAGCTTATCGATAACTTAAGGCTTTCTCTAATATAAAAATAACTCGTCTACCCGCACTATACACACGAGTCAGTCAACTGTAAGACAACCCTCCATGTTAGTTCATCCTTGCGGTGAATAAAGTGAAGCAGCGTCACCGCCATGGGAAATTAAAAGTTCCATCCGACCACTCTGTTCTTCATTTCATACGGCCTGTCGCCTAGTACTAGATGCAGTGGACACAATAGTTAGCGGGGGTTGCAGGGGAAAGGAGGCAACATTTCATCATCTTCTTTTAGCTTCTAGAATGCAAATATATTTTTAAGTTATAATTTGATCTAATTATTTCACATCATTGATATAGTATTTTATATTTTGATGTATTTAAAATTATTATTATTATTATTAGCACCGCGTCTTACTACCCGTTCGGGTTATACGCACTTACGCTAATGTGTAATGGTAGGGTGATTGTGAGATGAAATGGAGGACCTACAGTTTAACGCGGGATCCGAACCACGGTGGAGGCCTGTCATTCCACACATTCACAAGATGTCTTGTCAGGAGTGAAGGAAGGGTTTGGTAATCAGATAAATCTTTGCAGGGACCGAGGATTGAACCCCGGCCGCCAGCATAGAAGTCTGACACCTTACCCCTAGACCGCCAGGTCACCTGTATTTAAAAAATAATAATGTGGTGTGTATACGAAACCTTAGCTCAGTCAGTAGCGTTTATTTCTACTGAGATAAAGGTGCCGGGTTTGATTACCAGCATGGACGAAAAATTTATCATTGTTGAAATGTGGGTTTACCATTTCACATTAATAAACAAATGGATGAGGACTGTACGTTGTGCACGTCCTTGTCTTAAGATGGATTATAAGACATATGAAGCTACGACAGGCCATAGGCTGGATACAGTATTTTATATAAAAAAAACTAAAAAATGTGTGTATTATGAACACTTTTAAAACATATATTTAATAATGAGTAAAATCTGCTTTTATATTTAAGATATATTCAGATTAATAGAATGTTAAAAAAATACTTCTCCATTTCAACCCATCATATGATTTAAATATATTGAACATATTATTTTTTATTATCATCTTTTCTGACTACACGTTTGGACTTAACGCATATATATTAACAACTCTAGGATATTAGGTATGAAGGGAAGTGTACCCACATTTTCGGTTAGGAAGTGTGGAAAACAATATTAGAAAACACCGCATCGGTGACGTAGTTAGCTAATGTGCTAGTTTCGTGTTGAGCTAGACTCCTGAAGACTGGGAGAGCAAGGTTCGAATTTCAGTTGGGTGAACTGGGGGTGTTTTTCCTAAACTATTTTCCACTCTCCCTCCATGCAAATGCGGGTATACCTCCTCTAATTTCAACATTCCTAATTCCTAACCCATTAGTGTAATTAGTATTTAAGCATATATCCCGAATGGTTTAAAAGACGCGGTGCTAAATAATAATAATAATGTTAGAAACAATATTTTAAATACATCCAACTGGGCTTTGAACTAAGATTTCCATCTCATATTTCAGCCTAGTCTATTGTGATAGTGATGACTTAGATAATTCGATCACCGAAGTGGTTGTATACCTTCATTGTTATACCAATAACTTCAACAAAGCTATTAAATTTTATTGAATTTGAATTCAATAAAATATGAATGTATTTGTTACATGGACATGAAAAGCTTAAGAAGGTTCTTAACCATTCTTATTTCAGAGCTAAAATTGGCCAATCAATTTAGTTTAAATGATTTCCCAATAATGGTTTAATATTTTTTAACCAATTAATAATAAATTGGTCTAAACACTTTTCAAATATACATGAACATTAATTATTTGGCTATGATTTAAAAACATGTAAGCACATGAAGAGCACAGATTATCTTGATTTAATTTTAATTGTATACGTTCATTTTGTGTTGAGGTAAATGTATTAATATAAAGACAATTCACGAGTAATATCTTACTACATTGAGCACATTATAATAATTGACTTATATACTCAAAGACAAAAAATGCATTCCACAACAAAATTTGAATTGTAAGTATCTCTAAGGTAAGTAATTTTTTATTAAAAAATGTATTACATACAAAGCGGTAATCTTCCCCAAACAAAGAAAATTTGAAGTGTTGAAGACAATGAAGGTAAATTAAAGATCACGTTGGTATATCTATAGGGAAAATATAAGAAAGAAACTTTAAAGGGTAAAAAGAATGTCTCCGAAAATCCCTGAAAAAAAAATATTTTTTTTTTACATCCACTTGAGAATTTAAATTGTTCCTAACCCTTCCGTACCTCATTTCTTTTCACATTTCCTTCTCTTATTTTTTTCTTTTTCTTTGTTTTATCTCGTTGCTTTTAACAAAATGCAAAGTGAGAGTATCGGCTAATTCTTTTAAAGCCAATCACACAATTGTAGAATGTCTTTTCCACCAAGGAAAGGAACACCCTAGTCCTGATTCGAATTTCAAATATTCTGTCTTGCTAGAGACCACATCTGTTCCTGGTTTCAGAAAAGAGATGGAAAATTTACTTATATGTGAAGGATCAAATGTCATGGTTTATAAAAGACTGAAAGAAGTATGTATTGAAAATTTATATTTTAATAAGCATTATAAAAAAGCTAACATAAGATCATAATAATTCTTTGTTCCTACCATAATGAAATCCAAAAGTAAAGGAAAATCTTCATTCGTTTGAAAAATTTTAATATGAATTTGTTTGGTTTATTTTCCATTTAAATTTGACAAATACCTGTGTAGAAAATATGTTATATATTAAATATAATACTTGGGCATCAACCATAGCTATCTCTTATTTCTCAACAATAGTTCAAAATAAACATAAATAACATTTACATTATGTTTATCTCAAAACTCTCAGCACCAGAACTGCCGTATAAATCAGGTCGTCTTAAATAGCCAATATTTATACACGATTTTATTTTTTGTCTATCTTAGCATTTTATTATCAGTTAGGGCCAACTACATTTAACTATACCATAAGTATAAGGATGGGGAAAGTAGATTTCGGTGAAAGTTTACTCTTATTTGGCAAAAGGAGAGAGTGAAAACCTACAGAAATAAAAAATATCCCTCGACACATCCAGCCAAAATTCCAACCCCAAACACACTTTCACTAGAAAACAAGACTTTTTGAACTAAATAATGTCTGGTAGACGTGCACATCGAAATGAACACGACGTTATTTAATTTCAATATTATCATAGATACAAGTTAGAATCTCACGTGTTTTCATTATGTATGTATTAAGAAATACGATTATAATAACACCCGCTTCGATGGCTCCTTGGTCTAACAAAGGTGTTGCTCTTGTAATATACTTAACTTCCGATGATGGGGAGATTGGGCTTCAATCCCAGTCGAGCAGACTGAGGGAGGTTTTTCAAAATTGTTTTACACTCTTCCACCACGTAAATGCAGGCACAATTCCTCTTAATTAAAACTTACGAGCCCTTCCTTACACTCTAGATTAATTAGTACATATGTATTTAGCCCGAACGTTTAGTATTAAGTGGTGTTATACAAATAATTATAACTATCACCAGTACACATACTCGTATCAATGGTATTATGGTCTAAGGCGTGAACCTTGCAATAGACAAGACTGCTGCTGAGGAGAAGATCAAGATTCGTATCTCAGTACAATGTAATAAGATTTTTTTTAGTTAAGGATAGCCTATATACTGAAAAGAAAGAAAGCAACATAACCCACCTTTTATATGCCAACATATTATATTTTGTTAAATATGACAAACAAATCTCTTTAATCAAAATTATATTAGAAAGGTATCTTCATTGTCTAACTGATAAATAAATTAAGTTCAAATGGTTCCTCCTCCTTTTTTCTCCTGTACCCTTCAGATGGTTTCCATTCTCTAACCGTAGAGATACGTCTATATCTACTCTAAATTATCCCTTACTCATCTCTACTACTTTAAGGCGACCTGGCGGTCTAGGGGTAAGGTGTCAGACTTCTATTCTGGCAGCCGAGGTTCAATCCCTGGTCCCGGCACAAATGTATCTGATTACCAAATCCTTCCTTCACCTCTGACAAGACATCTTGTGAATATGGGGAATGCCAGGCCTACACCGTGGTTCGGATTCAACGTTAAACTGTAGGTCCTTCATTTCATCTCACAATCACCCTACCATTACACATTAGCGTAAATGCCTATAACCCGAACGGGTAGTAAGACGCGGTGCTAATAATAATAATAATAATAATAATAATAATAATAATAATAATACTTTAACTAAATATATGAACAGACGTTTAACAGTTGACAAAGCACGTGGCCCATAAATAAAGTGCACTCTCGGAAAAGGCTTAAGTCACGTTGTTTTTTTCTGGAGAGGGAAAAGTCGGGGTTTTAATCCTGGATTGGTGTACTGAAGTGCATATACTAATAGGTTTCACACTTTATCTCTAAATTAATTTTGGTAAAGTTTCTATAAATTCCTAATCCTTTACCCATAAGATTAAATATGCGGATAGTCCAAGCATTAAGACGCGTAGAATGAACATATATTATACAGAGTGTCTGAAAATAAAAACGCAGCCCACGGATAATGCAGTTTTTTTTATTATACTACTATAAAGCCACATAGCTGATTCACTCATTGACATTAATGTCCACCCATTTTCAGATGACCTAGAAACTTGAAATTTGAAAAAACTCTTAGCTTCTAGCCTGTAACTGACGAGAAAATTACAAAAAGTAAAAATTTTAAATTTTCAGCCCTCTAAAAGAATTCAAAATTGCGGAGCAACATTAAAGTCGGTGCGGACCTTTCCTTGGAGGAATCTTGTGGCTGAACGGTAAGACCTATTTAAAAATGGCTCTGGAATTACATTAGTTTACATCCACTTGCAAATAAAAACCACCGGGTGTTAAATGGCTCCGCCCCCTACGAATGAAGCAAGTTTATTTATTTATTTAATCTTACCACCACGTCTTGCTGCAGTTTTACTTCATACGAATATAATATGATAATTACTCCATTAGGTTAAGGATGAGGAAGAAAACCTTTTAGAGGTAATCTACCCACATTTGCGTGAAAGGAGAGTTGGAATCCACTTTGAAAGAACCCTCCCCTCAGTAGATCTTACCCGGACTATAACCTAAATCTCCCCGTCATCAGGAGCGTAGTCCAACACGAGAGTGCGCCTTAAGCTATTCATCCACTGAAGTTGGTCACATATTTATTTTAAAATTACAAAAAATGATTAATATTATGGTCCTTATGGTATTCACACAAGTGTACAGTGAAAACTCATTTTATCTGACCCATTGTTGCAGTCTTGTTTGGCATGCTGAATGTCGATCTGAAAAAAAAGAAAAACAATTTGTTTCAACAACATTGGTTCATTTTGTAGTAAACTAAAGTTGTTATTGGAAAGGGCGTGTATATATAATTTTTATAGAAGGAAGGTCCACTATAAATTTGACGTAATATGTCAATATTATGGCTCTCTCTTTTGCTCTCTCTTTCTCTCTCTCTCACTATATATATATATATATATATATATATATATTGAGAGAGAGAGAGAGAGACATAATATTGGTGGATTGGGTTGGTCCTGGAGGGAAGGAGAGGTACAATGTGTTTATTTCACGAGTATAATCTTACATTTAGCAACAACAATATTTGACTCATTTCCTCAGACACTAAAACTAGTTTCATTCCCAGATGATCCCTTTGTTCACCGATGCCATTTGAAAGTTACAAATTAAAAAAAGAGGAAAATTACGTTGCAAATGTTTTCAAGGACAACTTTAAAACGTTATCTTTCTCTTCTTCTCAAGCTTTCATATCGGAAATTATAACTGTAACTTTGTTTTTATCAGGTTGTCTTTTAGTGCCTGCACCTTTTTCGCTATGAGATTATTATTAATTACGTGAAACCGTAGTTTTATAAGCACGGGAACACAAGGTATGTTCTATAATGGGATCACAGGACTATAAATTATGTTGGATCTACTCAAATGAAATGACACTCGATTATTCAGAGATTATCACAGTCGGAATGAAATGTTTTTTTTTTAATGCACTGCAGCCTTAAAGTTTGAAATATAAATCTTAGCGTGGACCTTAGCTAGAGCGGGATTGCAGGCAAAGTGAAGTTGGAAGATCCCATTTCCTTGTTTATAGTCAGACAAGACAGTCTTCTAGAATCCTCCAATTTCACAAGATTTCACCATATTTTGTCATATTTTAGAAACAGAGAGAAAGGAAAGAAACAACCACGCTGGAACAGTTTATCTGGGAGTGACTTGTGACTTGGTTTACTCACAAAACCCCGGACGTTAACAAAGCTAAGATTTAAATAGGGCAACACAGAGTCTTGTCAACATTTAAAAAATAAAATAACCACCCATGGTTTGTTAAACAAAACAAGAAGATATTTACATATATAAATGAATTACAATTAATGTGATAAAATTATTCATTAAATAGAAATATATTTATAGTGCAAACTTTTGATTTGGAATATTACTAAATGTAAAATCTATATAATTACAACTTGTATATCTCAAACCCTATAAAGATCTGAGCAGATAGTTTTATTTTATTAATTTAAATATGACAAGGATATTTCAATCATAATATAAAGTGCATTAGGTCTAATGATTGTCTAACAGATGGCAGTAATATCTAAATTTGAGCAAATATATTATTCAAAATGCACATAGAATTTTTTTTAATGTAATGAGATTAGAATAATTAATGTATCTTGATGGTTAGTAGAAAAATAAAAATTGAATAACTGCTTCAGTGGTCGAAAGGGAAATCCACAGCTTGCGGGTCAAATACGGCCCACCGTTGTGTTCAACCAGCCAGTAGGATAAGTAATTTAATTGTGTTGCATTGGGAAACATTTTTTTAAACAGAACAAAGCTAATGGTGGATTAAATAGTGAAGCCATTATATTTGTTAGTTACAGATATAACTGCATCTAAATATATGAAACCTGTATACGACTTTGTTCTTCAATACTCTTAAGCACTTAATTATCTAGGAGTCTTCCCGTGCTTAGAGTCATTCTTTACTCGTATTTTAAGGCAGATTCTGTGATGGACGTGTGAAAGTCGTCACCTAAATTTGAGTGATCAATTAATATCGGATAACGCATCCATCTTTGACTTGGGATGAGTCATTTTTAAATTCAATGGATGTAATATTTAAATGTGGCAGTAGCCGTAGCTAAAAAATATAATAGCTTGACTATTTACTCCATCATGGTATATGCATTTGTAAAATTGGTGACCTGGTGGTCTAGGGGTAAGGTGTCAGACTTCTTCTGGCGTCCGGGGTTCAATCCTCGGTCCTGGCAAAGATTTATCTGATTACCAAACCATTCCTTCACCTCTGACAAGACATCTTGTGAATGTGAGGAATGCCAGGTCTCCACCGTGGTTCGGATTCCACGTTAAACTGTAGGTCCTTCATTTCATCTCACAGTCACCCTACCATTACACATTAGCGTAAGTGCGTACAACCCGAACGGGTAGTAAGACGCGGTGCTAATAATAATAATTTGTAAAATTAGTCATTGTATTCTTGACATCATGGATAGTAAGGGAATACAAATAGGATTCCAGATGTCAAAAACTCGATTGTATTTTTGTTCTCTAAAATAAATTATTAAGTTGTAAATTTGTATATAAATCACAAAACGTCTGAACGTATGCTGGGAATTTCTACAAAATCCCGTGAGTTGAACAAGAAACATATCGACTTAGATTATTTTTCACCTGAGTACGTACTCGTTTATTTTTATAGGCTGCCTAAGGTTAATTTTAATTTGTTCATACGTAAGCTCTGATCATTAGCGTTAGATTCGTCAGAACCGATACTACAATGCATGTATATAGCTTAGAGATTAACATAAGATTACGGTACTTTGGGTTTTACAACTCACATTCAGAGATAATGCCCACGTAAAAGTACTCGTAAAATTAACTCTGGATACTTTACTGTTTGTGAGCATTATCTCCGTATTAAAAAAAAGAATGATCCTCTAAATAACTGTCATAGATAAAACCAAGTTGATATTATCTTTCATCGAACTCCGTGGTTCTGAAGTAAAGTGCTCATCTCAGGACTTGATGTTAGTGGGTTCAAACCTTGTCGAAGTTCACGGGTTTTCCTTGAGTAATAAAAATTCCGTAGAACAATTTCCTTCGGAGGGTAAGTAAATCCGTCGGTCTCATGTCAATTTTGGTATATTAAGTAACCATGGAAGATACACGAAAATACCTTTCCCAACAAAATTGGTAGATACTATCACTATTGGTCATGTAAATTATTGCGTGCTGATATAATCAGTCGTTCCAGAAAGTGCACGTTAAATACCTCACATAAATAAATAAATAAATACAGTTCTCTACATCAGCATTCGCAAAGGTCTCGGAGCTCTTGTGTTAGACTGAATTTACAATTCTTGGTAAATTGGGGTTTGAATTGGATCCCTCTCAAGTGTACGGTTTTGCACTCTCCCTATACACAAAATAAAATACACTTCCTTTGATATTCGACTTCCTCTATACCATCGTGTATCTTCCGTCCATCTTAAAGCGCACATATATCAACCTAGGTGGTCTTGGGGTAAAATTCTCTCATCATGACCCGAAGTTAGTTGGTTCAAACCCAGCCGGGGTTGACGGATTTTTCTTGAGCGATAAAAATCAGTAGCACAGATTCGTTTGGAGGGGAATTAGATAAAGCCTTTGGTCACATGTCAAGTGTGGCATTTAAAAGAACTCTGGAAGCTATAATGTGAAAATACCTTTCCCGGCAAAATTGGATGACCATTCTATTCTTACTCATAGAAATTCTCGTGTACTGATATAATCAATCGATTCATAATGAGTACGTTAAATACATTGATAAAATAATATATATATATATATTTAAAAATAATCCTAAATATAGTGTATGTACGGTAAGAATCATAATTACATTTTTCGAGCGTTAAGTATAACTCGAAGTCAAGGAATTTCAATTAAATTTTTGACTTGATTGTGGGTTCAATGACTACAAGCAAAGCTGAGAAAAATAATATTCCTCTATTCTATTAATCATACCCCAGGCCATTCTTTCGAGTTCTACTAATTTGGGATTGCGCTTAACTGCTACAGATTCAATAAAACATAGCTTAGTGAGATGGATGCGATTTTTTCATATCTTTCATCACTTAATATCAGGTGTAAATTTATTAGCTTATATTCATTCTCATCACTGTTTATAAGTATTCACCAGTATATTTTATAGGAATTGTTTATCATTCTATAAGAATATAGTTTATTTAATCCAAGTGTTTTTAGCACTAACTTCTATTTTTCTAAATAGATATTTATAACTGGTGGGTAGTTTGAATCCCTGCTACATGTTTGTAGTAATGATATATTTTTATTTTTATTGAGACTAATTTAATCATTCGTATGGCATGACTAAGTATCATAGATAAGAATAAAAATATCCTACTGTGTTTCCTCAACAAGTGATAACGTAGTTTCATAGAAACACTTAATGTTTCTAAAATAAATTTATCCAAAGTAAATATTTAGAATAGTTTATTTGATAAGCATATTTTAAAAACTACTAATTATACTTAAAACACATGCTTTTCCCATAAAGATCATCAATCAATTTGAAAAACTTTTTTGGTTAAGATATATTATAATATGGTATTTTTAAATTATAATATATTTTTCTTCGTTAAGCTTGGTGTCAAAATATAGACATATTTACTTATATTTAAAAAAGTGTCCTTACCGCATCTTATAATCCAATTTGGATAAGCATCCTTAAACACAACCATGGAGTCGTGATGTAAAAGATATAACTGAGATTAAATGAAACCTCATTTGCGTGAATGGGGAGTGGGAAACCAATTTGGAAAAATACCCATCAAAACAATTGGCCAGGATTTAAATCCCGAATTCTTAACACCAGAAAATCTAAAATAATCTAGTTTGGACCTTCAGCTTTCATTCTCACCGATTCACGTTTAATTTTTTTTTTATCAGCTCGTCTT
Source organism: Timema shepardi (assembly GCA_902151425.1). Taxonomy (NCBI): domain Eukaryota; kingdom Metazoa; phylum Arthropoda; class Insecta; order Phasmatodea; family Timematidae; genus Timema; species Timema shepardi. Next base: position 56,103 of record CABFVX010000006.1, on the reverse strand, counting down.
ACTACCCATTAAGGGTGTACACATATGTACTAATTACACTATTGTGTTATGGATGAGGAAGGTTGAATTCTGAGGAAACTACCCGTATTTTCTTGGAGAGAGAATGGAAAGGCATTTAGGAATAACCACAGTCATTACACCTGACAGGGATTTGAACCAGGATCTTACCGTTACTGGAAGTCCAGTCTATTTGCAAGAGTGATGTTTTACAGGGGTCAGGAACCTATTTTAAATCGGGAATATATGGGTTTAACAAATTTATAAGTCAGTTTGGATCGAGCAAAAATTGTAGCATGATATGTCTTATACCTATAATAGTAAAAGGAAGTGCTTGTCTGTGTTTGTTTGTTTGTGTGCGAAGCCCAGCCAAATCTACCCTTCGCAGAGATGTGACATTTTTAACAAAAGTAAATGGAAGGGGGCCCGAATGCACCTCAAAGCTGTAAATTTAAATTTTTAATTTTTTTTAATTAGGCTATTTTTAACAAATTTTTGAAGAAAATATTCTTAATCTAGTTTAGAATTACGTTTCAGAGATAACGTTTTAAAATGAAATCTGGTACCATGGAGGAGGGGGGCCTATATAATTCTTATACCACAGTGGGTCATGGGCAGCGTGGGGGGGGGACTTGTATAATTCTTAT
>CABFVX010000006.1:0-55124 GCA_902151425.1 Timema shepardi | reverse complement strand
GAGGGGGGGGGGCTTATCTAATTCTTATAAAACAGTGGGTCAAGGGCATCTAGGAGGGAGGGTGCCGGGGGGTTTGTATAATTTTTATACTAAACTGGGTCATGGGCAGCACCGTGTGGGATTGCTAGTATAGATTAATTATGAGTCTATTCTTATGACAATTGTTTACTGACTAAATATTTATCCGTAGAGATAGAATCAACCGGTGAACAGGACCCAGACCATGGGCTGTAGGTTGCTGACCGCTGATTTAGACCATGCGGACGCCGAAGCGTGTATTAATCTATAGATATTCATAAATATATAACTTTTTTTTTTACAACTACAAAGAGTTAGTCACTTGATAGTATAAAATAATGGCAAGGTTTTATACTCGTCATGCAATTCGATACGCAATGGTAACCAGACACCACGTCGCCCATTGTTTCCTGGCGGCCACGTTGTTACGTTGTGTAATTGGAGAAGTGAACGTAGTCTGATCTGCCAAGGGTATGCTTGTTAGTTGAAGGAAAAGGGGTGCTCTCAAGAGGACAGAGGGAGGGATGGGTGATACTCTCTCACATGAAACTTGTGGGAAAACTTTCGAAGAGGTAACGGTGGGAAGCAGAATTTTAATAACCAGATATTATTATTAGACTTTACGATGAAACATAAATTAAAAGTATGTTTTTAAAATTTGTTCTTGTCTCATCAACACACTATTGCCGTAGCATTTGTCTGTAGTCTAACTTCTCTTAGTTATACCCACTTAGTCCAAATATGGGCCATAGTTTAGACGGGTAGTAAGACACGTTGCACACAAATGTATAAACAAACACTTTTATTTTCAGCAAGTATGCACGTTTGTGATTGGCTCTCGCTGTTTACTCAATGTGTGTGCTTATAATACCTGTTAATACATTAGCTGTCTTTCAAACTAAAAGCACTCAGTATTAATCTTGCCAAATAAAATGCACTTACACGCTATATTAGCTTAAACCGTTCCCTCAATTATATGCGGTGAAACACTGCATATTTGTCTATCATGTTATATTAAAATGGTATTTTTACTCCATGCACAAGTATGGTATCATTTTATACATTTTAGATTTTAAATGTCAAACAAACAGTCAAACTACAAATTTTTTTTACTGGATATAGAATTTTATATTAAAGTTACTATCTCGCTCCGAATAAAATTATACTAATGTGATTTTTTGAAATGGTTAAAAGGCTTTCTAACCAAATTTGTTGAAAAAAAGTAATTAATTAAGAGGGACGTCACTTTGGAAACGCTAATTAATCTGGAATTATTTAAGAACTGGTGTGCTAGTTTAAGAAATTCCTCATGACAAAGCGAAGGTTAAAGATATCAACAAATCTATATATATTTAAAAAATTTATATTTTGAATCATATATTTTAAATGTCTTTTATTGATAGGAGTATCTCGTTTACAACTGCTTTTAACAGGAAATTTTTCACTTCTAAAAATAAGATAAATGACGAAAAATATAAGTCCAGCTTACCTTAAAATTAATGTGCATTCTTAATATCATCATAACTGATTAATGTTTAAAAGGTGTTGATGCATCTTAACTGCCATTTCCACACCATTATTTATGAATATTTATTGCTTTTAAATTATTTTGCCTTCTTAATTAAATTTGTTGTGTGTGTGTGTGTCAGTTTTAGCTAACTAAAATTAAAATGTATATTTAGTTATAAAACAACAAGTATAAATGTAATTCCAAAATATGTCTAGCTTCTAAGACATTAGATACCTTCTCAATAATAAATAATACATTAAAAGGAGATAAATTCAAGTGTCACAATCAATTAAAATATGTCTTTATACCAGTCATAAAATACTAGAATCAAAGTCTATGTAGATAAAAGGTAAGAGATAGGTAAGTAGGACAAATTTTTAATCATATTGAAGCTCATCTCTTTCTTCATTTTAGACCAGTGGAGGTCTCATAACTCTGGACTAATAAGACATGACAAAATTTCAGTAAATGTCAAAGACTTCTTGGCGAGTGTTCGGTCATACAGTAGAAAGCGAGGAGAGAGAGAATAAAAGAGAAGGAAAACGAAACATCGGTGTTAAAAGATCAAAACTAATATACCAAGATAGATAGTTTAAGTTTCAGTAGATTTGTGATCAAAGGTTTCTATTTGTAGAAAGTAGTCCATTTGTGATTCGCACTTAATGTAAGCCTAAGAATTATGTCATTAATTACTATAAAAATAATTATTAATTAAAGTTTGAGTAAGATACTAATGATCTATTGACTTCTATTCTTATAATTATTGATTTATTTAAAGTTAAAATGTTACAATTTTTTCACCACGTCTTAGTAATACATGACTGGGATATCCACTTTTAATCACACTAATGGTACAAGAATGAGGAAGGTATAATTTAGAGGTAATTTAATCTACATTTGTGTCAAGCGAGACAGTAAAAACATTTAATCACTAGTAGAAAACATTTGTACTTGAGCCCCGACTTCCACGTCACTGGAAAATCATACTAGACACGTTTGACGTTTAGTTCGACCGCCCGCCAATTTAGTTAAAAGGTCAAACTATATAAATTGACATAGTGAGATGATAAACATTGATTCAATAGTAATGTGGAAACCAATGAATTTTTTTTTTATCTTATGTTATCATTGCCATTGAAACTAATGGTAAATGTTATATTACTTTGTATCTTCACTGTGTACATCCATTGAAACCTGTATTTGGGTTATGAAAGACTTTGTAAACAACTTGAAGAGAATAACTTTAGGGTTAGCTTAATTGCTTAGAAAGTATCTCAAGATAAATAATATAATTTACATCTGCCAAACTATTTACTGAAGTAATATAGACATTTATGTCTTTAGTAACCATCTGTTTATAAATGGTAGAGTGGAGGGAATAAAATTTGTTGATCAAGCTACCAATAATATAAATTTTTTCCTTCTTTTAAAAATGTTGTAGTATGTTGTTTTATTAGTTAACTGGTAGAGCTTGTACAAAAAAAAAATATATAGGCAAGCTATAAAAATATTCTTTAGTAAATATAGAAAACTGTTTTTAATTATAGAAGGTGTAAATCAATTTGCACGGCTTCTCTTCAGAGTGCGATTAATTATCAACAAATAATTCAAATGTCAAAATCAAAATGTCATCTAATGTTTTGATTGTGATATGGGTAGTACCAAAGATTTTAGAAATGTGGGGAGTTAATATGATCTTCTCTCTCTCTGTCTCTCGCTTTATCTACATTTTAAGCAAGTAATATTATAATATGATCGTTTATGTAAATTCCCCCCCTCCCCCCATTAAATCGTATTAAACAAGTTCTTGGTAGTTTGTTCTAACATTTTCTCCAAAGGTTGGTGCGTGTGACATAGACTTCACACTGTGACCCTGTTGAAGACGTCTGCCAAAGAGCTCCGACGACATTAAAGGCTTGTACCCTTGTGTTTAATTTGGACCCTTTCCAATTGACGTGTTTTCTGTTTTGGAAGTTCAGCTGAGAACGAACAACACACGAGGAAGCGAATACAGCTAAACTGATTTTCACAGATAAAAAGTAATCTTAAGCAAAACGATTTACAGTAGACAAAGTGAACTAGCCTTATTTAAATATAACTTCTGTGACACGTGTATAAAGGGGGGAAAACTCCCTTAGAAAGGTAGCTTGAGAAATATTATGAGGTTGTGAAAACCCTCATTGCCTGTCTAAATATATTACGTTAATCCATTGAGCTAACTTTCACCTTTTAAACGCTAAATGTTTGTTATAGTTTAATCTGTGTAGAAGATATATTTGATTTAAAAACATATTTTGATTTAAGTTAATAAATTATCAGATTTTTAGTAGCCTGTTAGATATTATGATCATAAAACTGGAAGATATTTTAAGTAAGACATTTAGTACAAGGTCTAGTCATAAAATTCCTGCTTTTTATAGGCGTTTGCGCAGCTGACTTCTGAGTCATGTTAAATATTTTAAGGACAGCCTACTTTGATTATAATCACATTATTAATATTTTTTTTACAAATCCGCAAAGCTTGTAACAACGTAATACGTTCAAACAATGGAAATATTTATTCTCAAACAGTAACTGTTTTTATCAGAAAGACATCAGGCTTAGTCTATAATTTCATCGTCATTCAGATAGATTGAGCGAAACACAAACATAATTTTGAATTAAAATGTATAAATTGTTTTTTCAACTTCTAAGCATTTGGGAATATAAATGTCTCAGACTACACTTCTAACTAACTTTAAATTGCAGGTACTGCTCATTGTTTCTCTCGCGGTGATGTTACATTTCAACCTTTAAGAGATACAAACCAGTATCTAAGAATATTATTTTAATTACTTCTTACTACCCGCACAAGTGGTCCACATCTGTATAACTACACTTGTTGAGTAGGAAGTGAGAATGATAAGACCCAAGAAGAAATTCATCTTTATTCGTTTGGAGTCCCCTTTAACACGTACACTCAGAATTACATATATATATGATTAACACGATAAATACAAGAACTAATAAATTCTAATAATTTGTGGCATGTATTAGCTCACGGTAAAATCATGTTTCCGGGAAACGCCCAAACTTCAGGAAAATGCTCAGCTGATGGTTGTTGGAGGCTCAGCAAAACGACAGCTTACTCACAGGCCCCACTTGGATGAAATGACAGAGCTGCTTCTCTGAGTTTTCCACGTCGTCTTCTAGCGCTAGTTGTCATTCGGCCCAATTTTGCAAACTCACCTTCCCCTTTGTGTCCAGCTGGAGATCCTCCCCGAAAACGTCAGTCCTGTTTGTATAAAATAGTCATTCCTCGATTCACATTTTCTATTCTATTGTATCAATTCAACGCAAGAACAACTTGGAAGTAAATATATATCCGTGGGCAAAGAAACTGGTGGATACGATGTGTGAGGTGTGGGTCTCTCCACCTCGCCGCAGATGAAGCCTCGTCTGATACTATGAGTATTTAAATGTTATAATCTGCGTCAGAGTCTTAGTACTCTTGTTAAAATATGTCAATAAGATATAGTTTTATGTTTCAGAGTTTCTGACTTGTTTTTCTATGCCCATAAGTCATGGTTTTGATTGTTAGACTTCTTACTCTCTTTCTTTGTCCATAAGACACATTTTTTTGTGTCAGAGCTTCTGACTTTTTTTCTATGTCCATAAGGCATAGTTTTGAATGATGGTCTCTATTCTCTATTTATCTAGGTCCACATGACATTATTTAATATGTCAGTGTTACTGATTTTTTTTTCTATGTCCTTAATACATAGTGTTAAATACTATGGAAATGTCTTCACACCTTAAACTGTAAGGCCATATTACTGCTCACTTAGTGCTTAGGATCCAGTAATGGTGGAAATAAGCTTATCTAACGCTTTGTTCAATGACCTAGTTATGTCTGTGACTGATACCAGTCCCTATTATTTATAATTAGTGTAACTTTTTACGGTGCGTAGCCTGTGATAGCACTATTAGTTCGTAGGTGTGGTCCGCGGGGATAGTCTCCGGTCCCCTTCTGGCACCATTATTATTAGTTATTACGTTTATTGTTTACACTAGTTATATTGTGCCCAAGATTGGGTGGAAGTATAAATATACTATTAATTGTCTAGGAAGTACTAGTTAGGAATAGGCCAGCCATAATATCTTAATAACCTATATTCCTGGTAGCTCACCATTTACTATTTGTAAAATGATAGTTCCTCTTCTAGGAAATTAGTCTGTGTGTTTCGTAGCTCTCTATGGAGTTAATTAATGCTAGCTAGCTCATTTAACTACATCTTAGTAGCTCTATAAACTACTAGGACTTATTAGAATTAGATATAATTAACTATTATTCGACTATAATTCATGTATATACCTTTCAGGTCTAAGTCTAGTAATCGCTAGGTTGGATAGTTGTTAAGTATTTGAGCTTAACCTGAAATTAATATTTGCTTCATATATATTGCCACTGTGTTGAGGCAGATGCACCTTCGTAGCAGAATGTGCGTTAGTTCTAATTTGAAGATTTACTAGACTCACAATAGACTCAACCTCACTTCTGTTTATTACTAATTTCCTAGGTGATTACTTTAATTCTTCCCTGTTGGGATGTATACGTCTATAGTAACTGATTTATTCTATCTTGATTTGCTAAGAACTGTTTAATCTAGGATATATTTAAACCTTATGCAATTCTATTAACTTGTTTAAATTTAAATAAACGGAATTGTTAGACTTGTATATTTCTCTTATGTTTCACTCTTCCCAATCCTTCTTTGAATAAAGTTGTAAATGCATTCGTCACTTCTACTACTAGATAGGAGAGGTGACGATACAGTAGAGTGATAAATTATTTATGTAAAAAACTACCTCCACTACAATTATTCAGGATTCGATCCCAGACCTTTCTTTCCATCACTGGCAACTCAGACTTGACAAACATTCCTTTGATTCCACATATCTACCAATACTGGTTGTTGAGTATGAGGTAGGAATTGTGTCTTAAAAGTAAATACAGTCAAATTTTCATAAGAAGGGCCTTTTATAGCACTTAAAAATATTACTTGATTTACCTTTACGTGGTCAAATTTCAAATAATTTTATTTTTGGCTTTCACTTCTGATAGTACTTACTTACTCTATGACATTTAGAGCTCAAAAAGTTCGTTTTCACACTTGCAAAAGCACACTGATATCCTTATATTGATCTAGTTCTATCCAGTCCACCTCATTACACCTTATCTCTATACAGTCAACCTGATTACACACTATTCCGATCTTAACCTATATATATTCATTCTACCTACTACACCCTATTTATTTCAGGTATATTCCAATGTTATCCTCCCATCTGCGTCTAGGTCTTTCTAATGGTCTCTTCCCATTAGATTTGCAAGTCAATACCATGAACACGACTCTAGATTCTCCCATTCGCACTGCATATCCTGCACACCGTAATATGTGAGATATAACTATCCTAACAATGCCTTGTTATGAGTACAGTGTATTTAACTTATCATTATGTAACATTTTAATCTCCTCAGTATCTTCATCTTTTTTTGGATTAAACAATTTCTTAAGCCAATGGTTCTAGAACACCCTAAATTTATTTTCCTCATACAATGTAAGTGAGTTTTATCACATTTGATAGTAACACCAACAATAAATTTAAGTTGTATTAATGTTGGCATCTAAATTTTTGTTTTTACTTTCTAAAAGGCCCTTCTTATTAAATTGGACTTTCATTCAAAGCCGGGATCAACTATTATTGCTAGAAAATAAATTGGAATAGAAAATAAACTGTCCTATTTTGTATTGTATCATTTTAAAAGTCAATTGATATAAATGGTTATTATTTGTATCCTAGTATCAGTGAGGATTGAGAACGTCGATGCCATTTAAAAGGCAGTTATTAGACAGCGGAGGTATTAATACTGAATAAATCATTACTCAACCCACCACAACAGTTTAATTCCAACCCTTCACGCAATTATCTGGGAAGAGAAAGTATAAGCGGAAGCTAAGCGTGGATGCGGGCTGTTTCATTCGCTTCATGAAATTGCGGTTTTCATTAAAACCATACGGAGATAAGCTCTGTTTCATAATAAAATTGCCAGTGATTTGTTACAATCGCTACAAATTAGGAATACATTTCGCTATTTTGGCATGAGATCGATCGTTTGCGATTGTATTGGTTGGAGATCATTTTAAGATATCTTGTAAAACGTATAATGGCTTATTATTACTAAAATCTACCTATTTAACGAAATTAATAATAAATTACTCAACATAATTTCCTAAATAGGTATTCGAATATGGTCACACGTCATTTGAATCAATACTATTAAATTTATACCTAGCTAACAAGCTAGATAATTAAATATTTAAATCTCCACCTCGGTGGCGTAGTTATCTAACGCGTTAGTTTCGTGTTGAGCTAGACTGCCGAGGACGGGGAGATCAAGGTTTGAATCGCACTTGGATGAACTGAGGGTGGTTTTTCCTTAATGGTTTTCCACTCTCACTCCACGCAAATACGGATTCACTTCCTCCTCAATATTTAACCTTACCAATTCCTAGCCCATTAGAGTAATTAATACTTAAGCGTATAAACTGAACGGGTAGTGAGACGTAGTGCTAAATAAGTACAACTGTTCAAATTGATGCAATTATTATGATTTTAATAATTTTTTTCGATTTATTACCCCCTCCCCCCCACATATACAGTTTCAATAACGGCTCGGGATTTACACATATGTAGGCTACTAGTTGCACTAATGTGTTTGAAAAAGGAAGGTTGAATTAGAGATATGTGTAGGGACCTACCTACATTTGTGTAGAGGGTGTAAGGAAAAATATATATCAAATCATCCTCTATTTACCTAACCGAGATTTGAACTCCAAAACTCAACATCCTTGGTAGTACATTCCACTAAGAAAGTTAATCTTTTTAGACCATTAGAACATAATTCAATTTGGTTTCAATTTGGTTGTTGGTAGACTTGATAAACAATGTGTGGATAGAGGTTTTATGGGGATAGCAAATAATTTTAAGAATATAATATTATCCACACGAGGCTAATTTATTAAATTTACTTTAAAGTGTTTAAGATATTTTGAAAGTTGGAACTTTTTTCACCCACTTCAGTGGCTGAATGGTCTTGGGCATCTTTCTGTTATTAGTCTGGTATGTGGATGTTGGGGAGATCGGTATTCGAATCCCATTTGGGTCTACTGGGGGTTATCTTTACTCACTGGTTTCCACTCTTCTTCTACGCAAATGCAGGTAGACTATCTCTAAGCTGCTTCCTTCTTCATCCCAATACCTTTAGAGTAATTTAGATATTTGTGTATAACCTGAACAGGTATGACGTGAAGTAATAAATAGTTTTTTTTAATTATAGTTACATTAGATATAATGTATTCTAATTTAAAAAATATTTTTTTTAACAAAACAAATCGCAAATACTAGGGAATGTGTGTTTACGTAGTTTACTATTGCTAATTTAGCACTATTCATTTTTTTATCCTGCTTTATGCATTTGAAACGTATGGTAAGGTCTTATGTTCAAATATGTTTTCAAAATTTCTTATTTATTTAAATATTGACGGCTTCTAAGATTAATAAATACAAAATTAATCAACTACTTAATCATAGCTGAAGACGACATTATTTATATCCAAACGCTTATTCTCGTATTCAAGAGAAATAGCAATAATCTGGTTGTTGTTTTTTAAGATGCTGACCATTATCTTTTAAAAGTGACTGTACGTTATCTTAGAATAGGGGCTGTCTCCTAACCATTATTATACGTGAGGATGATATTGTAGTAGCGAACGTTGGATTTAATAACAAAAACTCATGTAAAATTAAAATTAATAATAAAATTGCTCCTCTATTAGTGAAGCTTATTTGATGATATTCTTTCGTAAGTGTTGCTTATAACCGGATGTTACAAAAAAAATCAAGTATTTTATATTAAACAGTAGTATTGTTGTGATTAGATTATTTTTTATAGAAAATTTAGCTAAAATAAATGTGCGATCTCATGGGGAAGGGGAAGGGAGGAGGAATATTATATTCTCGCATAATATAAGACCTGCGGGAAAACTACCGGAGGGATGAGGTACCCGTGGGAAGCAGAATTTTAATACTAATTAAATACTATCATTTGTCTTCACGATGAAAAATAAATTAGTAGTATGGTTTTGAAAACGAGACACAAAATTTTATATAACAAACTAGCATCTTTGGACATGCCGTTTGTATCAACTTCTCTTAGTTTGTTCCTCAAGATTAGAATACAAATTGGGAATAACGTAGATACTTTATTCTAGGTATTATCCTGTATTATTACCCCACAGTTATTATTAATATTATTATTGTTATTATTAACCCCATGTCTTATTACCCGTTCAGGTTGTACGTACCTACGCTAATGTGTAATGGTAGGGTGATTTTGAGAGGAAATTGAGGACCCACAGTTTAACGTGGGATCCGAACCACTGGGGAGGCCTGGCATTACACACATTCACAGGTTTTGATTAATACACTTATAGTCAGAGATGAAGGAAAGGCCTGAAAAATCAGCTAAATCTGTGCCGGGACCAAGGATTGAACCCCGGACCGCCAGGTCATCTATACTACAGTTGCTGTAACATTATCTGTATAGTCTAAATTCTCTTGCATATTTCTACTTGGTGCAAATATGTGGACTAGCCCAGATGGGTAGTAAGACACGCTACACACAAATGTACAACCATTCACTTTTTTTTTCTTCTTTTCAGGTAGGTATATACGTTTGTGACTGGATCTAATTATTCAATTTGATGTGTGTGTTTATAAACCCTGCTGGTACATCAGCTGTTTTTCGAACTAAAATATCTTAGAATCAACCTTGCCAACTCGACCTACAACGTCACAGTAGCTTCCAGCGTTCCTTCAAATATTTACTAATAATCACTGAATTTTTGGTTTTTTCATGGGATACTGAAATGTTATTTTTACTTGATGCACAAGTATCATATTATCTTATTCAATTTTTTAAAATTTAAATTACTAAATAAATAATAAAACCATGAATTTGTTTGACTGGGTACCGAATATTTAGTTTCTACCACCGAATCTTACCCCTTATTCGGCTTATGTGTATTTTAATTATGGTAATATGTGTTGGGATAAGGGAAGTAAAATCATGTTGAAATGTACCCGCGTTTTAGTTGAGCTTTAGTTGTGGCGTTTGAAGTTTTTATACCATTTTATTAAAAACATAGGTTAAATAATTATCTGGTAGAATCATAGGGCTTAATTTTTTTTATCGCATGTTAATATCAACAGTTCCTGAATATCTGTCAAGACTCTCCTGAGATTTAATGATGAAAGTAAATTTTAAATTATATTTGGATGAAAACTGCAATGAAAATGCCATTTTTGATCATGTTAGAATGGCTTCACAGATAGCACTATGCACAAATATTCATTTTGCCATAATAGGAACATACTGTAGTTATCAAGAAGAAACTTTGTCGCTTTGTCCCCCATTATCACCAAGGAAAATTTCGAGTAATTATTCCAATACGAATGCACTGCACACATTTCTGTCATATCGTAGGACTTTTATTTTCTCTTTTACTCCCATAGCTTGTGCGAGCACACACACAAACCCAGTTGCGAGCCAGGAGCTGAGTTGGGCCTGCTATGATGAACGCTCTTAAGCTCATACCTTAGCTGAATATCACATGTTTCGTCAGTTCTCTTATCCTATATTTATTATAAATTATATTTTGGGGGTTTGGCTTTTACTTTTAATTAGACAACAGATGTATAAATTTCCCGTTAAAAGAATTTGTGATAATTAATTTTTTTAAATAGGTTTAGCTTATTTATAACTCTTTAAAATTTTGCAACATTCACCGATAAATTGTAATAATAATAATAATAATAATAATAATAATATTTAGCACTACGTCTTACTACCCGTTTGGGTTATATGCTTTAACTACTAATTATTCTAATGGATTAGGAATTGGGAATGCTTAATTAGAGGAAGTGAACCCGCATTTGCGTGGAGGGAGAGTGGAAAACCATTTAGGAAAACCACCCCCAGTTCACCCGACCGAGATTTGAATCTCGATCTCCCCGTCCTCAGCGGTCAGAGTTCAACACGACTAGCGCGTTAGCCAACTACGCCACCGAGGCGGGTGATAAATTGTAAAACGTTGACCTTCTTCGGTGATCAAAAGTTTTAAGACATCAGTCTCATAATATACTGAAGGGGATATCGGGGTTCTAATCCTGGTGCAGCGTACTTTGGATGTTAATTCCTAGATGTTTTTACACTCTTCGTCACCGAAAATATAAGTACACTTCTTTTAAATTTAATCTCCCTCATCTCTAACAAATTAATCAAACTAGTACAAGATATGCTTGTCACCAACAAAGATGGTGAGAAACAGGATAACAGACAAAGATTAACTGTTTATAACGTTTTGCTTGCATCTATCGTCTTTGAAGGGGAAGATATGGTTAGATTCACAGTCGGGTGACTTTGAAGAATATTGGGCTGTGACATTTGAGTTTTATATTGATGTTCCTATCTTTTCCCCACGATTTCACTGGTACATTCCCATTCCTATATTCTACTCATCCCTGTTCCTTAGAGCAACAGTCAGTATCGTGTATTTATATTGAACTAAGCATCTCGGTTTCGATTTCCGGCATGGTTGAAAAATGTATCGTTGTAGAAATGTGGGTTTACCCTTTCACTGTAATTAATTAACGGCTGGGGACTGGATGTTGTGCTTGTCCTAGTCTTAAGTTATATTTAAAGGCATATGAAGCCACGACATGCCTAGCAGGCCACGAATGGCAAATATAACTTACCCGCCTTGGTGACGTAGTTGGCTAACGCGCTTGTCGTGTTGAGCTCAACCACTGGGGATGGGGAGATCGAGGTTCGAATCTCGGTCGGGTGAACTGGGGGTGGTTTTTCCTAAATGGTTTTCCACTCTCCCTCCACGCAAATGCGGGTTCACTTCCTCTAATTCAAACTTCCCAATTTATAATCCATTAGAGTAATTAGTACTAAAAGCGTATAACCCGAACGGGTAGTAAGACGCGGTGCTAAATATTATTAAATATAAATTGAACACAAAACTGACCCAGGCCACAGTCTGGAAACTGTAATTGATGTAAAGTAAAATTAAACACACAATTTGAAGTAAATTATGCCTCGGTATTCCCGAAGTGTAATTAATATATGTGTGTGTATCGTCCACCTTCCCCACGGAAGGGCGTGGATACAGTGAACAAATATCTATGCACACTATTACAGACGTAACAACCAAACAAGAATCAAAAATATAACACTGTAGTATCTTCCTGAAACCCTTTCTTTCCAAGTCATTCATCGACCCCTCTACCAACAAAGTTAAACAAAGATTCAGGCGCCATCATTGAAGATATCCTTTGTTTGTGTGAGTGTGTGTGATTATTTCCTTCGCCACAATTGATGGCTCGGGTGTAAAAGAGAATTTCTAAAATCCTTTACGATAAGTTACAAATTATATAATGCTAAGAGAACCAACAAAACATAATACAGTCTCATGTGTTGTTTATTTGATTGTCATTAATATATGCTTCCAAGATACAAAAAGAAGGTGGTGTATTCAGGGAGAGGGGGTAAACGGACCCCTCTACCAAAACGTTCAGCTGTTAACCAAGTGAACGCTAGTGTGTGTGTGTGTGTGTGTGTGTGTGTCTTTTTTCGTGGAGTGAAGAAGCTATAATAGTTTTAGTCGGGCCTTGGTGGTCGTTCTTTGAACACGTGGACTGGCATCGTTCCGTCTGTGTTTCTGAATGTGTGTGTGTGTGTGCGTATATGTATGTGTACATGTGTGTTAGTGCGGTGTTTCATCTCTTTGAAACATGTGTTAACGGCGAGTGGTGAACGGATTCACATGCGTGTGTCAACACTCGGGTGATCGAACCCTCTCTTTTTTTCGCGGCTCAAGTACCGAAGAAGAAATAATAAATAATGTATGAGTGGATCTTGTGTTTGTTCTTATAGGTGTTTTCTTGTTGGAAATTTTCATTCAGATAACTCAAGAAATCTTTAAGGAAAAAAAAATAGTTATATAAAATAAATCGGCCAGTATTCATTGGCATTATAAAAGCTTGGTATTTATGAGACATGAGAAAAGGACTATTTTATTTTAAGTTTTTATAGCAAAACATTTTGGCTAAAACAAAATATTGCTCCAGTTGAAACATTGAACTTGATTTTGTTCACATGTAGGTATCAATAACTCTTGAATGTATGTCATGAGAATTTTAGAATTTGATGATAAAATTTTTAAATTATAAAAGCTGTCATTAAATTGTAAGACACTCTCGAGATATATTTGAGAAACGTTAAGGTTACCGTGTTAAGAAAGTTAAACTCTTATATTTCTACTGGAGAATTATTTGTTATATTTAGACCCAAAAAATATTTTGACATAAAAATTGCAAAAATACTAACCTTTACCCGCACCCATACTCTCCCACTGATTGGAGGGATGCTAAATATGAATTAAAGATAAAATTATGTTATTATCACCTTATTTATTTATTTTTCTTTAAAATATAAAAAAGTCTCTAAGGTTTCTAAATTAATGTAGTTTCTTCTTTTAATATTTATATTAATTTGTTCATCATGAGTAGTTGAATATCTTTATATCAAGAGACTAAATGATTTTTATATTGTCAGGTTCTTAGAAATATTTTATTATTCATTCATCACAACAAAAATGTTTCATGGTGGCACACGTACTAAATTACACGGTCACATGGTCTGGTTTGCTGGTGATAGCGAGGTTTGGATTTGAATTCCAGAGGGTTGTACTAAGGGTTTTATCACTCTTCTTGCACTCAACGCTAGATATATTTCATTAAATTATACCTTTCTTGTCCCTACCACATCAACGTAATTAAAATTCTTACAGTCCAGATTGCAAGACGTGCTAAATTAACATATACTGTCTTTCTTATATAATCTACAACCCTCTACCCTCTCTCTCTCCCCCTCTTTCTCTCCCTCACCCCTCTCTCTTTCTCTCTCCTCTTTCTCTCTCCTCTTTCTCTCTCCTCTCTCTCTCTATCTTTCTCTCTCTCTCTCTCTCTCTCTCTCTCTCTCTCTCTCTCTCTCTCTCTATATATATATATATATATATATATATAGTTAGTATACTCAATAATGAATATAACTATATATATATATATATATGTTCTTATTGCGTCCATACTACCGGGTTAGTAATTACAAATTAATTGAGATAACTTCAGATCGGTACATTTAAAATACACTTAGTTTTATCAACTAAATTTTTTCCGTAAAGATTATGTTACCAAAGTTGCATCAAAGTCACTTTGTCCAATATAGAATAAAGGCTTTACACATAAAACAAGTTTAATCAAATAGGGTATGATATATTTTCAAGTGCTTCGTTCTACTTTAATCTAAAATGATATACATCGTATTATAATTTACTCTTACTTTAAAGTTTATAGCCTTAAATTAGGCCAAACAAATCAATATTTCACCATAAGTTCTATTAAAATATCAACATCATGATTTAAAATAGAATGTTCAGATTTACTATCATTTATATATTTTGCAGAACAACCATAGAAGATGTCCAATAGTATGAAGATAAAAAGCTTTCAGTTTGTGTTAAAACTATTATTGCTAATATAAAAGTGTGTTAACGCCAACATTGTTCTATGTATGTGAAGCGTGGGTATGTCAGGAGAAACAAAAGAGCAAGGTGAATGTGGTTTAAATGCGATATATAAGAAATTAATGTGAAAAAAAACTCGTATGGACATTCGGTAATGAATGGGTGCTAAAGGAATGTGGTTTAACAGAGAATCCAATGGGTCAATCTGAAAGAAGCGTATTTCATTGGTTTGGGCATGTGGATAGGATGAGTTTGAATCGAGTTATGAAGGTAGAGTGTGAGTTTCAAAGTCATGTGGTAAGATAAGTAAGACATGGCTGAATGTTGTAGACGAATGTGTGAAAAA
Source organism: Timema shepardi (assembly GCA_902151425.1). Lineage (NCBI taxonomy): Eukaryota > Metazoa > Arthropoda > Insecta > Phasmatodea > Timematidae > Timema > Timema shepardi. The sequence goes on along the minus strand of CABFVX010000006.1, from coordinate 39,553 downwards.
GAGAATCATTAAAAGAGTTTAAAGAATAAAAGGGCGTGTATGACTCGGTGAATGGATGTTGTTGAAGTGAAGGGAATATGAAAGAATAGGGAAGTGTATATAAATATAGTGAGGTTAGAATAAGTATGGAGTTGTTTGCTATTGATCTTTATGCACAGTTTATTACCTACCACATAGGGGAATGGAGTGATTTTGTATATATGTAAATATTACTTTAATATATGCTACCCGCCTCGGTGGCGTAGTTGGCTAACGCGCTCATCGTGTTGAGCTCGACTGCTGAGGACGGGGAGATCGAGGTTCAAATCTCGGTCGGGTGAACTGGGGGTGGTTTTTCCTAAATGGTTTTCTACTCTCCCTCCACGCAAATGCGGGTTCACTTCTTCTAATTCAACCTCCCCAATTCTTAATCCATTAGAATAATTAGTACTTAAAGCATATAACCCAAACGGGTAGTAAGACGCGGTGCTAATATATGTATATATATAATATAGGTTTATTTTATTTTTAAACATACGAAATACAACTACTAATGTAACTATTTAAATTAAGTTAAACACAAGATTACTGATAGTAAAACCAAAACGAATGAATAATAATTTAATTAGTGTTAGTATTTCTCTAACTTGTTCTAAAGTAGATTTTAAAAATATCCATTCGAATAACGGCTGAATTATATGAGATTTTTATTAATGCATTATTATTATACCTCCATGAAAATGAGGGCACCTTTACTCTACTTTATACTTGCTTCTTTCCTACAAAATTAATGAAAATATTAATAAAGGCTGGACGAGTAGTAAGGTTTGTTACAAGTAAAATAAACCATTTTTTCAAGAACTTTTTATTCTTGATTGTTCTATGATAATTTTTGGCAATGTGACCAAGGTTGTTCGTTTTACATTTCACTTTTCATAAGAAGGGTCTTTTATTACAGATAGAAAGGCGACTAGATCTATATATGTCACTCATGATGTATATTATCTATAAATATAAAATATAACACATATAATATAGCACAATTTTATTTGCAATTACTGCTAAAAATGTATGTATTCTTTAAAGGTTTATCCATACCAAAATCCTACTATTTTTATCTGAGCCTAGCCAAACCTAATCTCTATAACCATCGTTTAACTTGGATGTAAGCTAGTGCGCGTGTACTTAATTGCGATTTGGGAGATCGAAATTATATTTAGGTCATGAAATTAACCATTCAGAATATAATATTCTTTAATTTGAAATATGACAACTGGAAACTGGTTCAGGAACCTTGGGAATGTGTCCCTGTTTCGATTCCCGTGTCCAGATTTATTTTGCCTGGATTACTATATACAATAGTCCCTATGTCCTGAAAGTGTTCCAAGTGAGAAATACTAAATACGATTTAATATTATGTATAAAATAAACAATACATAAAAGTCACATTTTTGAAATGATGATTTAGTATGGATGTATTCGTATACTGCAGCTATTGTGCAACTTTTATTTTCACGTCACCTGAAGAGAAAACAAAAAACAAACCCAACAGTTATGGTCTGGCAGTTTTACGATGTGTGTTGGTTGCTATGTCCTGAAACTCTTTTAACTTAATACTTTAGTCTAATATATTTCTGGATATCACAGTGTAGGTTCTATTTTTATACTGACAATATAATGTTTTATTCTTAAAAAATATCGTTTCTTGTGTCTATTTGTTTGGTAAAAAAAACTCAACTGTTTCTTTGAAATGAGCGAATACATTTTTATTATTAATATAAACAAATATGTTTGTATTTTTAAATTTCTATAACAATACTTTGTCAAAATCAAAATGTGAATGAAATCAATTGGTAATCTATGAGTTACTATAGCATTGGTTATTGCTACGATAGTTACCTTACAGAAATGTTGATCCACACTGAAGAGCTTATTTTAGAACTTGCTCAAAGTTTAAAAAAATGTGAATAAAATTTTCAACCTATTTGCCTTAACACAAAATTTCAACAATAATTATAAAAAATATATTAAACTGTTTTCTATCTAGTTTATCTAATAAAACTTGTTCATTGCCTTATACCGGATGTTAATAATATTTTTAAACGTGTTTACTGACAATATGATACCTACAGTGACTTTTATTATCTAAAATAGGAGGGTGAGTTTAAATTAAATGGGTTAGGGTTCTTATAAAAGAGAGAGTTGAAACCATTATGTCGGAATAAAGTACCATAATGTACCCTGCTTTGATTCAAATCCATGTCTATTCTTTAACTAAACGCCAAGAGTGATAGTCATTATACCAAACCAATAAATATTGTATTGCAATCTGATTATTTTCAATAATATTTTAATCTTATGAACGCATTATCAGCAATAAAGGTAAAATTTCGAGCATTTGTATTCAATATGGAGTAATTGAAGACATTTTAGCAAGTACGTTGTTTTTGTTAGAGCTGTATCTTAATTTATATATTATTATATATACTTATCTATAATATTTATATATTTTTCTAATTTAAACCCTATTATTTAATTCATTAATTTTAATATATTTTATTTTAAATGGAGATCATAGAATACATATAGCTTGCATTATAAACCAACCCATTTATAGGTAAAAAGTTAAAGATAAATTTTATTTGGTGGTACGTGAACTAAAATTTTTTTTTAGATATCACTGAATCAGGGATGATCGAAGGAGAGTAGATAACCTTGAAGGAAAAACCACCCTTTATACATCCAACCGAGATTTAAAACCCAACCTCCACGCCAACGTAGTGAGACTCGCGTCTTTACCCACATGTGTGTGGTATTCATATTACGCCACGCGATAAAAACAACATTACAAAAAAAAATGATAAAAAAATGCTAGCGACTGTTACTACTATAAAAATATTCATATATCAAAGACCATTATTATTAAAATTCTTAGCACACAAGTTGTAAGTAAATTAGCCAGCAAATTATAGTCGTTTCAGTCGTCGCTCGCATCCCCTAACCACCTTCCCCTCCCCTCCTCCACATCCTCTCTCCCCCTCCTGCTTCAAACTCAGCTCCACAACTAGATATTTTAAGTAGTGAGTGATTGCGGCCCAGTAGTTTCTTGGCTCTCACTCAAAAAAATAAAACCCTCCTTTTTAGTGTGACTCTGTGCTTTTTACATTTTCCCCTTTCGCATATTATTTTTCTTTTTATTTTGTTAAATTATCTTTAAATGTTAACATAGAAACTTTTTTTTATATATATAACGTTACTTTTTATCTAACACGTGTTAAAGAAGTTGTGCTACACAATGAGACTCAAACAAAGTGTGAAAATAACAACCTTCTCGTCACTTGTTGGCGAAGTGCGGTGAATAATTTTGACGTCCAGAGATGAGGAACCTACAACTCTCTGGAGTCCCTAGTTTGATTCCAACTTTGCTGTTTCTTGTGGTTGTAAACCCAGCTTTTACAGGTAAGTTGAGTGTTCTTGAGACTGATGGAAGCTATATATTGTATTCATATATCACATAAAGTTGTTACGTATACACAATTTAAAATACTGCACCACATATAATTTATTTTTATTTCTGTTTTATTTTAAAATAGAGATATTTAATGAAAACTAGTATCATTTTTGAGACGAAATAATATACACTGATGAACAGACCTTCCACCAAGGATCATAAATTAAATACTATACTTTATACACTCTTACAGAAACATCAAGAAAGAAAAACATCTCTATCCACCAAAGAGCATAATAATTAACTTTATATTTAAAAGATTGTCATAAAAAGATATGTAGTTTGCTTATAGCTATTGGTTTTATTAAAATATATGTTACACTAAATATTTTTATTTTTAATAATACTACAGTAATGATAAGTTATTTTGTATTTATAATAGTTGCGGAGAAATAATCAAAATTAAAAATTTATACCGATTTAAAATTTTCTTAAAGTCATTTTTATCGGAAAAATGAGAGTATACATTTCGTTTATAATGTTAAACAGTGCCCAGATACGTGTTTTAGTCAAAAGCTTTAGAACATATTTCTAGAAAGTCAATTTGCTCTCTTTTTTTTTTATTCATTAAAAGATTACCCGCCTCGGTGGCGTAGTTGGCTAACGCGCTTGTCGTGTTGAGCTCAACCGCAGAGGATCGGGGAGATCGAGGTTCGAATCTCGGTCGGGTGAACTGGGGGTGGTTTTTCCTAAATGGTTTTCCACTCACCCTTCACGCAAATGCGGGTTCACTTCCTCTAATTCAACCTTCCCAATTCCTAATCCTTTAGAGTAATTAGTACTTAAAACGTATAACCCGAACGGGTAGTAAGACGTGGTGCTAATTATAATTATTAAATATTATTCATTAAAAGATTCTTAGGTTTAGAACTAAATATTTATTTACAAAAAATCTTTGGGGGAAGTTATGAAAAAACTTTACGTGAAGTGTTAGTCCAATCAGTAAAATGTTTTTGGATATAGGCCAAGATACAGACACATAGACAGAAAGAATGACAGACAGATGGCACTGAAGCCACTTTTTAGGTTTCATGCTATCATGAAATGTCAACATTTCTTAAAATGTTGAATTAATTTTTTTAAATTTTGGTGATCATAATATTAAACTCTTCAATAGAGTTGCATAAATTAAAGTTGTAATTTTAAAACTTGGTAACAAAATAATATTCACTTGTTTAAGGCCTTAGTGTATATTTTTATTTTAAGGACAACATTTTCCATTTTTTTTAAATATAGTTTGTATCTCCATACACATCCAGGCTAGCCATATATGTATACGTAAGGGGTACGGATAGTAAAGGTAAGGTTTAGAAAAAGTGTTACAACATTTGCAATAAGGGAGCGTGAGAAAACTATTAAGGATAATTCGCCCTCATTACACACAGATAGCACATCAACAATCCAAACTAAACGAACTTTCTGATTAGATCACGTGATCACCAATATAAGCTTTGTCACACCTCTTAGCTAGGAATGAGAACTATTTCCCTTATTCCTTTGTCAACGAATTAACACCCTCAATTCTAATAATCGAATTTACTCATGTTTCTTCTGAATTTCATTCAAATATTATTAAATAGTAAATTATATAAGGTCATATAAAATATATCAAACAAATACTAGTAGTATATACAAGGTTTTAAAACTACTTTCATATTCATATCCATCCGCCAGCCCTAGTAAACTAAAAAATTCCCTAGTGACGTGAATTTTGAAGATAGAGCCCGGGCCACGTTTCCGAATCCATATTTTACAATGACAGCAGTCCTAGTGGCCTTGGCTGAACTATAGCTGTGTGTTTGAGTTAAATAAATTGTGTGTTATGTGTTTAATAAACTACTCTTTCAATAAAACAACTCAATCCTGGGCAAATATCGAACCACTCTCTCTTGTCCCTGCATAAGTTTAGCAAATCATATTACCTGTTTCAGTGGTTACATGATCAAAGGCGTCACTCTCGCAATATTCTAATACTGTCGATGATTGGTAGATCTTGGATCGATCCAGGCTAGGTATATGAGGGTGGTTTTACTTAAATCGCTTCCCCCTCTCTCTCCAGGCTAATGTCTTACATTCATTTAGATTTAATACTTCTCATCCCTATTTCATTGACGTAGTTATTACATAGATGTACAACCTGAACGGGTTGTAAGACACAGTGCTAATTAAAAGACTAATATTATTTTAATGATGTTTTAATATATTGGTTTTTAAATAGAATATAAATTTACAATTTTGTTCTTATTATTTATATTATCCTCTTCATTAATCCTTGTAGTTTGAACTGTCAATGCAAAAATTGCGAAAATGTTCACACAATTGGATTATACCTATATTTCATTCACCGTAGGAATTGACTTCTGAAAGGCCTTTATCCCTACCAGAAATCTACTATATAGTAGGATATTAGTAGGAAAAAAGACCTTTCAGAGATTAATTCCTACCGTAAATGGAACATAACTAACAAGAGATGCGTACACGTATTTTAGTGTTAGCACACATTGCAGTAGGTGCTCAAGTAAAATTATGCATGATAAGAAAGTTTCGTTTTCATAATCTTCAGTAAAAAAAGTTTATAAACGTTTAAGGGCCTGTGCTTTTACTATGTATTAGTCATTCATTTTTAACCGTACTTTTTTCCTATTAAATAATGCAACTTTTAATTTTTACTACGATATACGTTATTTAACTTAGGGTCTAATATATCTGAAAACGAAATTATTTAGGAATTTATTAAACACTTCTTTAACAATAAAAATGTGATTATCATTGTCAAAATATGAAACTATTGATAGCATAAAAAAAATCCCTAACAACCATATTTGCCCTCCTTAACAACTTAGTCTTAAATATAAAAAATCTCAAATTGGTATTTTGTTAGATGGTATCACCTTACATTAGGTACCCTTTGTAATGTATATATAAATTAAACATAAATCAAAGAGTATGTTAAGTTTATTGTTTCATTAACTCAAACGCGCTAGAATTACTAAGAGACTTACCTATAGCCCTATAAGATGAGAAATTAAAATTATACTCTGATTTTGATTGGAAGAACGATAGAGAAAATTCAAACATATATCTTTGCGACCAACATTAATAATATTTTATTTTATAATTTGTGTTATTTTATGGGTATTTATAATATATATTAATAGTGACAGAGGCAGATAACATAACCTGATGTATGAATATACAAAAATTGTTTTAGTAACTTTAGTAACCAATTTCTTCTGTTCTTCCTATTAAAATCGTACTATATATACGTTTTTAAATGTTGTTTGTTTTAGCTTATGATATTTTCCTTGGAGTAAAGAATAGAAAGCACCCAGTTCATCGGTTTTGCGTTCGAACACTTACCAGATCGGACCGTTCTGTGGAATAAAACATATTTAAAACATGCACCAGTGGTTTTATTATTATTACTATTATTATTATTATTATTATTATTATTATTATTATCCCTGTGTCTTACTACCCTTTCGGCCAATACGCACTTACGCTAATGTGTATTGGTAGGGTGATTGTGAGATGAAAATGGAGGACCCACAGTTTAACGTGGGATCCGAACCACGGTGGAGGCCTAGCATTCCACACATTAACAATTTGTGATTAATACGCTTCTTGTTAAAGATGAAGGAAGTTTTTGGCAATCAGAAACAATCCTAATTAGGTCACATTGAATTTACTTCAGTAGTTGGTGATAATCTACAGAAGGATAGCACTCATAAGAAAGGGAGAGGAAAAAGATCCTTTCATATGTAATAAATAACATAATTCCTCATAGTAATACGTTAAGTAACCTCATAGTTATTAAAGCCATGTCTTGACAATATTGACAAGGTCAAAGTTCGAATCCTGCATATGTGAACTTAGGTCTTGTTTTATTTTGTGATTTCACCTTCTCCCTCCACGAAAATGTGTTTTTATAAAATATTATATACAGTCCTTATCTTTATCTCAATATTGTGCGCATGCGTATAGCCATGACGGTTTACAAGTTGAGCTGCACTAATTTTTTTTTTTTACTACATTGCATTTCCTTTTTCTTTTCCATTGTGTCTCGCTACCAGATCGGTTTATCCGTATATATAAATATGATAGTATAATATGAGTTAGAACGTTATAATTTTATACTCTGCTTGTAGGTTTAGTGTGAAACCATTTAGTAGAAAAAACACCTTCAGACATTTTCCCGGAATTCGAACTCCTATATCCGCCTAAGTGTAAATCAAGTCAAACATGAGAATGACGCGTTATATAAAACTAACATGCATGCGAGATTTAATACGCTATCCACAGAGCTAATATATGCTTTGTTTCAATTTCGTATTAGTGACCTGGCGGTCTAGGAGTAGGGTGTCAAACTTCTATACTGTAGGTCCGGGGTTCAATCTTCAGCACCAGCTTAGATTTATATGATTGACAAACCCTTCCTTCACCTCTGACAAGACGTGTTATTAATCACAACTTGTGAATGTGTGGAATACCAAATCTCCACCTTGGTTCGGATCCCACGTTAAACTGTAGATCCTCCATTTCATCTCACAATTACCCTACCCTTACACATTAGCGTAAGTGCGTATAACGTGAATGGGTAGTAAGACGCGGTGCTTAAAATAATAATAATAATAATAACATTTTGTATGGAATACATCTTCCACGTTAATATACACCGACTGTATATTCTGTAACTGCGCACGCAACATTCCGATAATTGTTCCATTTTCAAAGCAGCATCCGGTGGACTGCTTCAAAACAACCTTTGTCGAGGTGGGTCAACAAAGTGTCGCTGTCAAGGTTATTCACTCAACGAACCGACAATGCGAGCTGGACTGTAAGTTAAGCTTAATTCACACGTTACCGAAATAACTCACACGATGTATGTTGACCCATGATGCACTACGATGCAAACTTAAACAGCTGATTATTAACAAATTTTATGTTATGGTAGATACATAAATATATATATATATATATATATAATATTTAGCACCACGTCTTACTACCCGTTCGGGTTATACGCTTTAAGTACTAATTACTCTAATGGATTAGGAATATGGAAGGTTGAATTAGAGGAAGTGACCCACATTTGCATGGAGGGAAAGGGGAAAACCATTTAGGAAAAACCACCCCCAGTTCACCCGACCGAGATTCTAAACTCGATCTCCCCGTCCTCAGCAGTCGGGCTCAACACATATAGATTAGATAATTTTCCCAATTGATGTTTTCAAAGTATAATACTGTGTCGTAGCACAATCCAATCAATGGTTACATACATTTTCCATCAACGGGTTATTTCAAATTTCCTTACAACTGGCAATGAAGCTGTCTGCTTTATTCTGGCTGTAGAGCCCATGCTTTGTCAAATGAGCATGCGCACTGATTTGAGATGGCTGCTTCTGAGATTTGATTGGTGTATGTGCCGAACATCTCAAACAGAGTGGACGAAGTAAACATGAGTTGAACTTTAGTAGAATAGCTCGCGCCGATGAGGCAAAAGTACTGTGATTGGCTCAGAGCTCGTTACGTAACCAAGTTTTTGTTCTGCGCTTGTTTTTCGGTGATTGTGTGAATCCACAGTAGGACTTCTTACACTGAAAATAGATCTCGTATATATAGGATTCTTTTACAGAAAAAAGTTGTGTAAAAGGTTATGATCTCTCTTCCTCATTTTAAGGTGGGAAAAATTACATACAGTATATTTTAAGATTTCTAAAAATAAGAATCTTCAACGCACTGTCTCTCTTAAAAGCAAACAAAACCTTAGTTTAAACTTTTGGAATAACTTTTTCAAGAAAGTAACTGATGAAGTCAGTTCAAAACAGTAATTTAAGGAGCCTTTTCATGCTTAGTTTTATATAATTGGTATGTGAAGAATTTAAAAGTTAATCTAATTTCTTTGACGTAAAATTATTCAATTAGAGATACATTCTTAGGAAATAAACTTTTATCTAGCTAAAACTATCTCAATTTGGTTTTATAGCAATGGCATAAAATGATTAATAACCTTTTAGAAAATACACAAAAGGTTAACGATTACCGTAGAGTTGAAATGAAGCTATGAAGTGAATAATATTTTCAAAGGGAAGAATTCATTAAATAACAATTACGGCCAAAATACTACGTTTTGAAATTTCATGAATTGACAGGGCACGTATTTTATCTTTGGCCACCGAAATCAGCCAAGGCACGAAATATAATAACTTATCAGCAGGTTGGGATTTAGCTGGCCAGTTCTAAATATGGCCCTGGTCAAAGCAAATAAGTTTGTCTTAATATTATATTACAATTATATATAAGCATTTTTCTGGGAGCTTAACCAATCAAATTAAAGAGATAACAAATGATTGTATGACATCGTGAAGCTTTTTTTTTTTTTTACTTTTACTTGTTTTTGTGTGATCTGATATGTTATGACATTTGGAGTTACAAAATATATGAGCTCCTTTACACTTGCATCGACTTGTTGAATATTTTTTATGCAGAAGCATCTTACGAATCCTTGACCTACAGTTCAAGACTGACTTAATGATGTCACTATTAATTATATTTCTTTATCCAGAATCGACTTCAAATTAATGGTCTATATTATTTCCTGTCTGGTACACTCTACCGTCTATTTGATATATTACCACTTTTACAATTAATTTGTGTTATTTTCTGCTAACGATAGTACAAGGGTGGAGTTGAGAGGACCAAACTGCATACGGTACCCGTGGGTATATTCCACACGAAGAGTAACTCCATATTCTCAGTGGTTAGGTTAGGGTAATACTATATAGCACTTTAGACTCTGGCCAGATTGGATCAGCTGTGTAATGTAAAATCAGCCCAGCCAATTCATGAAGTAGCTAATTTAGAACCTTGGCCTTATGACTATCAAATATTTAATAAAACTTAAATTACTTGTTTAAAGAAAGTATTTGTTTACTACCATTTATTAAAGACTGTTTATTTTATTTTGTATCCGTTACCAATTAAGTTCATTTAAATGTTTCCTCTATAACGATTCTAACTATATCAAACGTTTACTCCTAGCTTTATTAATGATCCTACCTCCAAGATATGTAGGTATACCTCTTAACGCACCAATAAGATAACCACGCACGCCTCTGGCATTTACGCTATATCATAATAAACCCGAGACTTCATTTCCACAATTACAAAAGTACGCCATTTATTCCTATTTGAAGACGTTACATACATTCCGCCTCATTACACCCAATCACTTTCAGGCCCATCCTAATGTTACCCTTCCATCTGCGTCTAAGTCTTTCCAATGGTCTCTTCTCATTGGGTTTAACAGTCAATATACTCTGAACATTGTTATAAATCCTCCCATTCGCACTGCTTGTCCTGACCACCGTAATCTACGAAACTTGATTATCCTAAAAATGTCTTGTGATGAGTACAGGATATGTAACACATAATTTTAAAGCCTTCTTCACTCTCCAGTATCAGCAACACTTTTTGGACCAAAATATCTTACTACGCACCTTTATATAAAGTAAGAAACCAAACTTAGCAACTATTTATAACAGCAAGTAAAATTATGGTTTTGTATATTCAAAGTTTTAAATTCCTTAAAAGCAGGCGAGATGCCAGAAACTTACTGATCGAGAAATAACGTGTATTTCCAGAATATATTATAACCTTAATTCCACTCTATTTGGTGACCTGGTGGTCTAGGGGTAAGGTGTCAGACTTCTGTGCTGGCGGCTGGGGTTCAATCCTTGGTCCCGGAACAGATTTATCTGATTAACAAACCCTTCCTTCACCTCTGACAATATATCTTGTGAATGTGGGGAATGCCAGGCCTCCACCATGGTTCGGATTCCACGTTAATCTGTAGGTCCTCCATTATCATCTCACAATCACCCTACCATTACACATTAGCGTAAGTGCGTATAACCCGAACGGGTAGTAAGACGCGGTGCTAATAATAATTCCACTCTAATATAATTTTTGTAATATTATATATTATTTTTAATAGAGTATACAAATTTATTTCAGTGTTCCGATCTAGGTCTCATAAAGTTTCAGATGGTAGCAAGTCTTCTACTGGGTTGGTGGTCTCGGGTTCGATTATTGACTGTGGCAAATATTTTTTTATGGGATTTATAGAACTTACTTTTTTCCAGTTATAGATAATATAATATTTAGCACCGCGTCTTACTACACTTTCGGGTTATACGCTTTAAGTACTAATTACTCTAATGGAATAGGAATTGGGAAGGTTGAATTAGAGGAAGTGAACCCGCGGGTAGTTATAAATAAATGGTCGGTGTACAGCACAGACTTTCTCTATAATTTATCTTAAAATATATAGTTACACACATTTTTTAAGTTTCGTGAAACGTACTATTATACTTTGTTAGAAAAACATTACAAAAAAAACTTAAATGAGATAACATACACAGATATATACAATTTAAAAAAGAGAAACATCTATCTCCACCAAAGAATCTAACAATCAATTTCATGTCTAAATGATTTTAATTAAAAGTGTTATATATGTGCTTATAGTTAAGAAACTCTTGTTTTAGACAAATATATTTCAATGACATATTTAAATTTGTAGTAGTAATAAAACATTACAATGTTAATATGTTTCTTACCTAAAATAGTTGCAAATATATTATCAAAATTTGATATTTACGCTCATCTAAAGAACACAAAGTCATTTTCACGTTCAAATTAGAAATGCCACTTTGTTTTTTGTAATGTTAAAACAATGCGTAGATAAATAGTGTAATCAAAATCATTGGTGCAGATTTCGAGGTATTTTTTTCCCTCGTTCTTTTGAAAACAATATTTAATTTTAAAGTTAAATATCTAACTACAAAAACTCCTCGGGGGAGGGGTGACCTAGGGGTCTAAGGGTAATGTGTCAGACTTCTATACTGGGGGTCTAGGGTTCAATCTTCAGTCCCGGCTTGGATTTATCTGATTACCAAACCTTTCCTTCACCTCTGAAAAGACGTGTCATTATTCAGAACTTGTGAATGTGGGGAATGCCAGGCCTCCACCGTGGTTCGGATCCCACGTTAAACTGTAGGTCCTCCATTTCATCTCACAACCACCCTATCATTACACACTAGCGTAAGTGTGTATAATCCGAACGGGTAGTAAGACGTGGTGCTAATAATAATAATAATGATAATCATTGGGGGAGCCTTTTGAAAACCCAAGTTACAAATTTTAGCCCAATCAGTAAATTGGTTTTGGTTCTAGTCCAAGATACAGACATACAGACAGACGGCATCGTGAAAAGCAAATGTTCTGTATCAGGGGTTCATGAAACGTTGAAATTTATTAAAATTTCGATTTCGAATCGTTTTTACGATCACAATACTTCTCTGTCAGAGGATTTGAGAGAAATAGAAACGTGACCAGATGGCCAGGTATTTATTTGTGTAGTTAGTATTTCGTGTGTTATTTTTATTTCAAAGGGGGTATGTTATACCTACCAATAAAATGTTTAATACAATTCTCTTTCCATCACTTTAGTTTCTCTAAACATACTTCACTTCTATTTACAAAAAAAAAACAATACAAAAACCTTGTGAACTCTTAGAACGATACAAACCATTCTTCAATTAAAGCTATTGGGGAACCTTCCTTTTGATGTATTATGTATCACCTAGTACTAGGCAGCATGTATCTGTGTATGTGTGTACTTGTATGAGTGTGTGTATGTATGTGAGAGATAGAGGGCATGTGTGTGGGGGGGAGGGATACGTGTGTGAGTGAGTGTTTCTTGTCCTGCATATGTGTCGACAAATAACACTGTTACAGAATCTGTTTGTGTCATCCTAGATAAAACATTATTTTTATTCTTATTACTACTCACTCACTGAACTTGGCAGGTCAGGGTGAAAGCGTGAGGGTTGATAAAGGGTTGAAAATTAAAGAATGGTGGCTACAGGGGATTGATGTCACTTTTTTTTTGTGGGTGGAAAAAGAAAGGAAAAGAGGTTGTGTTTGTTTAAATCTTTCTCTTGTGTTAATAGTCAAGCAAGGTTAATGTATAGGCACTTTTTTTTGGCTTTTTTTATATATTAAAAAAATGGAAGGTATCCGGTTTGCAGGGCAACCCCATTGATATTGTTTATTTACTATTAAGTGATACATCTAGTGGAGTTTTTCTGTTTTTTGGGGGACCAGTTAATGAGTAGTCTAATATTGAAAGTAAATGTTCGTTATTTTATTTCAGTTAATTGCCCAGTTTATAGTAAGTTCTTGTGTTAGTTATTTTAAACATCAGATATTAGTGGAGTTTTTCCCCTCAAATATATATTTAAAACTGGACCTAGAGCCTTTTTAAAATGTTCCAAGTTTGAAACTCGATCTTGGAAATTAAAAAATTATTATATCATTTGCAAAGCTGTTAAATTATTTTTGGGAAATATCAACCAACTATTTTATAAAATTGAGACCAACAGATTTTCCTCTATTTTGTAAAATTATATTATTGTGTTGTGTTTATTTAAATAATTGGACTAAATGTAATTTTATTTTAAATTTACTTGAAAAATAAATCATTAACCATTAGGTGTTTCTCTAATGGAGACAAATATTAAGGCAGGGTGTAATTTGAGAGAGTATAAGTTTATATCAAAGGTCTCGCCCCCAAGTGAAAATCAAGTAGCTGTCAGGGAATTTACGATATCAGAAGAAGATCATAGTAATAAATGGAGTTTTCTAGAACAAGAATATATCAGGAATAGATATAAAAAATCACTTTCTTAAGAGAAAACCAGAGAAAATGTTGGTAATTTGTTAGATTAGGAAAAAAAAGGGAAGGTCATTAGATCATAAATAAACCATAGAAAAGTGAGATCTGTTAATTCAGCTTAAAGACAAAAAGTTGTCCACAATATATTCAATAATAAGATAAAATAGAAGATAAATCAAGGAATTAATAAATTAATATTTGTATATATATATATATATATATATATATATATATCGTAGGAAAACTCAAGGTAAATCAAAAATATATCTTAGCTTAAATATAAATAAATGTGGAATAAGCCCAGATAATATAAAATAATGTGCTTGTATATATATTATAACCTTAAAAAACTTCTTAAATGACCTGTTGGTATATTGGTCAGTAAGTATACCTAGCTACAAACCTAGGGGTTCCTGGTTCTATTCTGGCTGGTACCATGGGTAAATTTCACGAAAGGGAATAATTGTTTGCTAAAGTTTAAGCTAGGTTTAAGAGTTTCTACTGGTTCTATGCGCTCATACTCACCATCACCTCATCTCATCGGGCCATGGAAAGAGCCTCTATGGAAATAATGGACGATTAGTACATTTGGAAGTCCCGAGGGAAACGGTCTGCTTGGTATTTTTTTCACAAAACTGGACTTCTTTTGATGTAGACTAAACCTACAATTTTATCACAAGTGTTAATGATATGCTCATAATCAAGTTTTACTTTGATGTTAACTTCCTATGTACACTTTCCAGTGAAACTACTTTGATACGACTTATCTCACTTTAAACTAATGAGACTGACCGGTGATATGTACAGTACATATTTCAGAACAAAGTCAACATAAAAATATTAATAAAACTTACTACTAAATCCACTTTAAAAATATTATTTTAAAATCATTTCTATATAAATATATCTTTTGTAATTCACCTTTCCTTTAATAATAACTGAACTTTGAGCTAAAATAAACCTTAATCAAAATGTTAATATACATATATATGTATAATATCCAACACACGCATATATATAAAATTAAAATATAAAGAATTTAAGAAAATTGGACATTTCTTTGTAAAATCACTAAAAATAAATGTCAATCCCCTCGTTGATTATCAAGTCAGTAAGGAATATAATAAGGCTCACTAGTTAAATATTAAATCTATGAAAGACCAGAGAAAAAGGTAATATATTCCATATTTTTCTAATTAAGTGATTGTGTTAAATTAATTATTTGAATTCAAACAAATACAAAAAAGTGGTTTAACATTATTATGGAAAGAATGTGAATTACTGGAGATAATTTAGGTCAGATAGATCTTAGAAACAAAATAAGTTGCTTGTCTGAAAGTCCAAACTAAACTACGGGGTAGAGAACATTGATTTGAATGAATTTTAATTCATCTAATTCAAATGTGTAGTTTCCTTCAATGTAATCACATCTGCTGATGAACCAAAAAATAAAATAAATGCATTGGTTCACCTGACAGACTTTATCTCTCCTTTGCCTGAGATTTTCACTCAAAATTAATAAAATAATGTGAAACAAAATAATATACACTATCACAGACACATATTGAGTAAGATATAAACTTTTTGATAATCAAAGAGCATAAAAATCAATTTTCCAGACCTCCATTTAAAAAATAAATTTTGTCAATATCACAGAAAGTATTGTTTATTTTATAAAAATATATTTCAAATAAATAGTTTTTATTTTTAATAGTAGGCTACTATAACTTTAAAATTATAAATTATTTCATATTTTAAATAATTGCGGGGATAGATTCAAAATTGTAATTTCACGCTACTGTAATGTAAAGTACTAAATCATTTTCATGAGAAAAAGAGGATTGCCATTATGTTTGTAATGTTAAACAATTCCTAGATATTAAATTCAATTTAAATCGTTAGAACTAATTTCAATAAAATCGATTATTTTTCATCCAACCCTTACTTTAACTACCCTTAAATTAAGGGTTGGTTGCATACGGTAATTCCCTAAATTCTTCTGGAGATAGATATTTCATCTTCTTAATAATAATAATATTTAGCACTGCGTCTTACTACCCATCCGGGTTATACGCTTTAGGTCTAATTACTCTAATGGACTAGGAATTGGGAAGGTTGAATTAAAGGAAGTGAGCCCGCATTTACGTGGAGGGAGAGTGGAAAACCATTTAGAGAAAACCACCCCCAGTTCACCCAACCGAGATTCGAACCTCAATCTCCCCGTCCTTAGCAGTCGAGCTCAACACGACGACCGAGGCGGGTATTTCATCTTCTTGTATTTTGTGGAGAACATTTTATTGTATGGTAGATTGCTTAGAACCAATATTTGAAAACTTTTGTTTTAAACTACAGTTTACTATTTGAAAGAGTATGTACGTTTGTGCCATACCACTTATTTAATTATATTTTACGTAATTTTAAATAACACATTTTGATTAACTAAGTTACTTATTGGTACCAAGCTTACATATGACACTGCAGGTCAGTGCTTGAATTCCAGTCAAGTGCATTCAAGTTCCTACAAGAAAGTACTATATCAATATAATATTTATATTATAAGTATTTGAACAATATATAATTATATTATCATAGCGTCTTACTACCTGCTCAGCTTATAAGTATATAAATCGCGATAATTATTCTAATTTAGTATGGTTGAAGATGGAGGAATTTTTGAGTTAGTCTACTCGCATTCTATGTGTGAACCTAATAAACCACGTAATTAGTTCCAGTTGTATTAGTAGCTCAAAGATAATTATTATAATTACAAAATATAAATGTGTTTAGCCATGTTATAAGTTTAAGGCACATCCACAACTTAAACTAGTTCCAAATAATAATAAATAGATTTAAAACAAAATAAAACCCATCAGCTTACTACCAGAAAGAGACTTGTATAACATAACTAGTAAACTTTGAAAATAAAAAGTAAACTTTTTTCCAGAAGTTTCCTAACACGTGATTGCTAAACCTGTTTCTAGCTTGAAAATAAAATATATAGAAATTACTGTAGTGTTATTGTTAGCACTACGTATTACCACGAGTTGGGGTTTTTACGCTTAAATACTTACTACGCTAAATGTTATTGGGATGAGGAAGGAGTAGGAGGTGTACCCCCATTTGCATGAAGGAAGAGTGCAAACATATTTTGAAAAATTACCCTGAGCATACCCGACCGAAATTATAACTTCTATCTCCTCATCATCAGCATTACTGCGAGAGTAGCGCCGTGAACCATGCAGTCACGAGGGTGGGTTTGGTGTTGACTTCAATTTGTATATTTCCTCAGTAACGTTAATGATCAACCCAGTTAAAAAGGGCAGGTTTTGAGAGTGATTATAGGAAAGATATAGAATAGGAATAAAGTGGCTAAATTTCATATCAGTGTGATGTGTGCGCATGTCTCGTGGCATTAGAAACACGGCTTTGTGTGTCTGTCTACGTGTGCGTAGTATGTGGTGAACACGTTATTATCTACGGTACGTAGGTTCCAAACAAGCGGCCATAATTTGCTTCCCCTCCACACCGTCATTCCTCCAACCCAACTACACCCCCTCTCGCTCTTTCATCCCATTTTGCCTTTGCTAGAAACTCTTTATTCCTGCCGTCTGTTGACAAACACCGCATGCCTTTCATTTGCCTCTAATTTACCGGGGTACTTTGCCCCCCTATACCCCCCACAACCCTATTCTACCTCTCTGAAAGCTTGTGTTTCATATGAGAGATAGGGTTAAAGGGGAAAGTGAGGTACATTAAGTTTACGTTCTGATTATTTTGTTTGATGTCTGTGTAAATGTTAGAATTAGTTTGATAAACACAATCATTTATTTGGTGTAGTTGGGAAGGCTTTTTTTAAAAAAAACATATTTGGTTTGAATTGTATTTAGTGCTAGACAGTAGAACTTAATCCAAAATAAAGCTGTTAGTAAGAAGGACCTTAAGAGATGTTAGCAACATTCACCTGAAGATAATATGGGGAACTACATGGAAGTAAAGTATCATTTATAGTCTTATTCTTAAGTAAACAACTTACTATCCATCTCGAACCGGATACGCGTTTAGACCTTCAGCCTGATTGGTGGTACCTGTACAATCTGCTAGAAATCCCAAATACTAGGGGGTTCCAGACAGTGTGGTGGTTCCTCTTTACCTTCAACACTGAATTTCTATGAACCAGACCTATAGGGCTTTCCAATTTCGGGGGAAAAGTATTTTCACGTAGCTTCCCGGGTTCGTTCACATACAAAATCGACATGGGACATATGGCTCTACTTCTCCTTCGAAGGAAGTGGTTCTAGGGATTTTTATCGTTCAAGAAAAATCCGTCGACCTTGGCTGGGTTTGAACCCACGCTATGTGAACCCTTTATCCCAAGACAGCCGAGGTCGACACTTATGGTGTAACTAGTTAGAAATAAATACTGGTCTTCCAAGTCGCTATCGAACGCCCAAACTTTTCTGTTTAAGGGTAAACAAACAAAAGGGTTATTATATTGATTGAGAAGGTCCTCTCAAACTTTGGCAAAGCTATATTCGTTTTACTACACTGTACTATAGTTCACCACCCTTTCATAGTACAGAGTCCACAAATTATACTATATGTACTTTCTTAAGTAGGCCTGGTGACCTGGTGGTCTAGGGGTAAGGTGTCAGACTTCTGTGCTGGCGGCCGGGGTTCAATCCTCGGTCCCGGCACAGATGTATCTGATTACCAAACCCTTCCTTCACCTCTGACAAGACATCTTGTGAATGTGGGAAATGCCAAGCCTTCACCGTGGTTCGGATTCTACGTTAAACTGTAGGTCTTTCATTTCATCTCACAATCACCCTACCACTACACATTAGCGTAAGTGCGTATAACCCGAACGGGTAGTAAGACGCGGTGCTAATACTACTACTAATAATAATAATAATAATTCAGTAGGCCTACACCACATATTGGTATCAATCTAGACAAATAGTATTCAAACTTCTTTGTTCAGGTAACCCCATATATAATTTCTATTCAACTATGTACCCCCAAAATGGTTGTTTCTTGATACAAGTCATACATATTCTATCATCAACATAAAAAATAAACAAATGGACCTCCCAGAACTCATCTTCTTACATCCGGGTCTTTTGTAACTACCTTTAAATCCGGCCCTGAGTATTAAACGATTTCACCCTCAACTGATAAATATATATAAATATTTTTAAATTTTACATGCCCCCTAAGATAGCTTTGTTTACCTCCGGGTTAATAAAACTTATGTACGAAACCTTAGCTCAATCAGTAAGGTATCTGCCTATTAAACTTATGGTTCAAGGTTCGATTCCTGACATATCTGAAAAATTTATCATTAGTGAAATGTGGGTTCCGCCTTTTACAGTGATGAATTAAGGGATGGGGGCTGGATGTTGTTTCTATTCTCAATTATATTAGCTTCTAAATCGTCAGCTGGTTAATAAAGTGCCATTAATACCTCAAATATAAACAAACGACTATTCTAAACCATCTTAAAATTATTTATCATTGGGATAAATATAAGTTTTAATATAATAATATTTAGCACCACGTCTTACTACCCGTTCGGGCTATACTATTTAAGTACTAATTACTCTAAAGGATTAGGAATTGTGAAGGTTGAATTAGAGGAAGTGAACTCGAATTTGCGTGGAGGGAGAGTGGAAAACCATTTAGGAATAACCACCCCCAGTTCACCCGACCGAGATTCGAAACTCGATCTCCCCGTCCTCAGCAGTCGAGCTCAACACGACAAGCGCGCGTTATCCAACTACGCCACTGAGGCGGGTGATAAATATCAGGAAGTATTGGATTATAATATGTGTAAGAAGATAAAAAAATAAAATCTTAGATTAGGAACTTATAAGACTAAAATCTTTCTCTTACTTGAGTCTTGACCTCCCAGTCACCGGCAAACCAGATAAAACGATAATGAAACCTTTGCCTGCGTGACCACCATTGGTTTCGTAGCTATATACGAATTAAGATACAAACACATTTGATTCGACTACTCTAATTCACTATCAATGAGCTTGAAAGGCGCCTTTTTTTTCTTTTGTTGCTACTTTATGTTGGTTCCGAATGGCGCAAGGTTAATATTTCTGTTGTCAAACCACGCACGTCATTTGATGAAGATAAACAGGGCGGTTATTGTAATTGACACTTTGAAAGCTTTTAGTCACTTAAGTTGAAACCACGTTTAGGCGGAATTTATAAACGAGCTACAAATTACACCCAAAAAAATGGTTGCGCCAAAATATAATGTTTTTCTTTGAAGTCCATGATTCATCTGAATTACAGCACACTCTCAATTGTGTGTCAAGCGTGACATGTCATCTTCATTTACACTCATGTTCTCATCAGGAATAATATAATGTCGGCTGTTTTTACTTGGAAGAATGCTTTTGAAAGAGGGGGTGGGGGACTGGTGGGTGAGGGTACAGTATAATACTCTAGGAAAATGCAATGTATTACTGGCTTGTTTATCATACATTATTAACCAGCCGGGCTTTTTTCCACAATAGACTTGCAAATTACTCTAACCTAATATAGTTCTTCTAATGGTGTCCTGACAATTGTGTACCTGGATAATTACGCCCAAAGGGTCAAAGCAAGTGGGCAACCAAGGTATTGGTCATTTGTTTTATTTTGTGTGGTCAATATTATTTGAGATTTTAGTTTATTAACATATGAAATATGAAAGTTTTGGTTAAGTTAGGTTGGGTAATAACATTAATTATATAGGGCCTATATGTATAAATTATAGAAGGTTTGAAATCTAGGTTTGTATTATAATAATAGTTATTATTTTAGACAGTAATTTGAGATCTTCTAGGACCTATTTGTGACGTCATATAACTTTTATACTTGGGTGTGGTAAGAGTTAGAATTGGTTTGGTTGGGATAGGAAGTTATGTGAGCTAACATAATTTAATTTCCATTACGGCCAACTCAGATTAAAAAAAAAATAACTGTACGCAATGGTCGCTATTTATTGGGTGTACGCAATTGTCATACATTTCTTCTAATACTACATAACCAGCCATTGCAATGACATATTTAATAACCTAAGTTTGATTTAGGTAGAGAAATAAACCTACTTTGGGCAATTATAAAAGTTACTAAAACAACGTTAATATATTTACATACAAATAATATGTCCTGCAACTATCATGTTTGATTAATATTATCAATTCCGATATAATAATACAAATCATTAATTAATTATTGTTATTTATATGACAAAATTATTTTTAAGTATTTTCTAGAAGTTATTTTAATCACAGTATCTTACTACCTTTTAAGGATATACGTATATAAATTATAATTAATCTAATGGAGTAGGAATGAGGGTCAAAGTATTTAGACATTTTCTTCCTTCATATGCGTTGAAGGAGAGTGGGAAGCCATTAATAAAAAGCTCCCTCAGTAGACCCGAATGTGATTTGAACTCTGATCTCCCCATCAAAAACAAAACAGTCTAATGTGACCATGTCAACTTTAACCGTTCGGTCTTCTTAAAGTTTACTCATACTAGAACGTTACTAAAGGTACAGTAGCCCCATGGCCTCTTTGGTGCTGACTGACAGCTCACAGCTGACTTCTGACGGCTTTGAACAGTTAACAGGCCAAAATATGTATCCTTACGTCGAACCATGAGATCTGCAAAAACATGTGTTTAGCAGCTGTCACTTCTGACAGTCAAAATGTAGGTATACATCTAAATGTTGACTGTCAGAAGTCAGCTGTGAGCTGCCAGTCATTACCAAAGAAGTCGAGGGGTTACTATAGCTTTAATTAATAAGTTGTATCTAGCAGTGAATATATTTACCAATAACCAAAATCGATCCATCACTCCCTAAATTGGTTATGGAAACCTCTATATTTGAGTAAAAGTCCTGTAAAATAAAAATATTTTCTTCAATCAAGGTGGACAAAACTTTTTTTTATCTGATATTGGTTATTTAGAGCATTGCTATGATAAAATAAAAGCATCTTATATCGCTTTTATGCTCTTCATTTTATCCAAATTGTCTAATCTAAATTGTTTTTGTTTTACCCCCAGAAAACGGCGGGATTATGTATGTATGTATGTATGTATGTATGTATGTATGTATGTATGTATGTATGTATGTATGTATGTATGTATGTATATATGTATGTATGTATTTATGTATGTATGTATGTATGTATATATGTATGTATATGTTTGTATATGTGTGTGTGTGTATGTATGTTTTGTTTTTGTTTTTTGTGATTAGGAAAAATCTTTCAAAGACACCACTCATTTAAAAGTGTGATGGTCGGTAGTGTGGGATTTCCACCCACTAAAAAACCTCCTCTCCTCTTTCCCTGCACCTAAATGCCTGGGAAGACTGAGTCGGAACCGCGTTAGCATTACTTCGACCCAGTCCGTGTTGCGTCGTACGACGTCCACTCCTGTTTCACTGGTCCCTCTCTGAGGTCTTTTCTTTAAGAAGGCGCTGCGCGTAGGCAGCTATTTCCTTCCAATTTTCTTCCCGCTGTAGCATATGGTTCACTAGGCTCGTAGGATCGAGAGTTTTGCCTATGTTTGTTTCAGTTTTGGCTCTACAGTTCTTCCAGCGCTCGCACTCAAAAAACGTGTGCTCGGCGTCGTCGATTTTGTCCGGGCAGTACTTGCACCTCGGAGTGTGGTGAAAGCCCGTTTTATGTAGATATGCGTTAAACGTGCCATGTCCCGTCAGCAGTTGGGCTAGGAAAAAGTCTGTTTCGCCATGGTTTCGAGTGATCCAAACTTTGATGTTCGGGATCAGACGAGCTGTCCATCTGCCCTTGTCACAGGCCTTCCATCTGTTTTCCCATTCTTTCTGCGTTTCCACCTTCACTCCTGCTCTGGCCTCGGTCATGTTGTCGCCTCTAATTTTGAGGTCATATAGTTTTACTCTCTCCGATGCTAGTGGGTCGATAGGTGGCACCCCCGCTAAAACCAATACGGCTGCTTCGGAGACCGTGCGGTAGGCATAGGTCACCCTCAGGGCCCCTTGCCGTTGTACTGCCGCTATCTTACGCCGATAAGTTTTTTGCTTTAGGATAACTGCCCATGTGTTCACTCTATAGAGCAGGATTGAGTGGAGTATTTCCAGAATAACTCTTCTCTTTTTAGTTCGTGGACCCATTGTGTTGGCCATGATTCTCGATAACTGGATACCGTCTTACTGGCTTTTATGCATGCCCTTTCTAGGTGTTGGCAAAAGGACAGCTTTTCGTCTATCATCAATCCCAGATAGCGCTGTGCCCTTGTTGAAGTCAATGTTGTCGCGCCAATGTCTACATTAAAGTGTTTAGGAAACCATCTCGGCCGCGTCAGCACAACCATCTCCGTTTTTTGTTTGGCTAGTTTTAACTTGGTGTTCTTCAAGCCAGGTTTCGACGGCGTCAATGGTCGACCGGACCAGGAGCTCAGCCTCCTCAACGCTGTCCGCCACTACAGTGGCCGCAACGTCATTAGCGATACCCGTTCGCTGTACTAGCCTCGGTAAGGGAATCTCCAGTAGTTCGTCGTAATTTGCGTTTCATAGGTCGGGGCCCATGACCGAAACCTGTGGTACGCCAGCCGTTATCGGGTATTCTTGGGGGGCTTTCTGTGGTTTTGAAAAATAACGTTCTTGCCTCAACTATGGCCAAGTTCTCTTTTTTTTTGTGTAACCGATGCTCCAGTGCGCCCAGGATGTCAACCCATCTCGCGCTGTTGAAAGCGTTTCTTACGTAGAGCGTGAAAGAGGATGCAGACTTTGCGTGATTTAAGGTTACCAGACCACGCTCCGGCTATAATCCCCATGATATTCTTAATCGCGCCGATCGTCGATCGGCCCTTTCGAAAGCCGATGTGTGTATGTATGTATGTATGTATATATGTATGTGATGTATGTATGTAATGTTATTAACGCTGTCTTAGTGCTTATAAGCTTGACCCACATCGGTGAGATGGAGACACATTCATCAGCTTACTCTAGTTTAAGGTAGGGTTGTAGGGAGTGCCAGATAATGGCAGTAGTTTTGGAGTTTTTATATCAACACATTTATTTAGTCAAAAGAAATCCGATAATTCCCCGGTAGAAATATATCGAATTATTTAATTCACATGGTAACCTCAACAATTCTCAAATATAATATATCAAGGGTGTCCTGGAATTTAATGAAACACTTTCTTTCTTTATTTAAAACGCTGTTAACCTAATGAAACTATGGTCTTGACAATTATTCTACAACGGTTGATATCTAAATGTGAGAAAAAAATGTATCTATGTTTCACTGGAGAAATATCTGATTAATTTTGGTTAAAAAATGTTTTGCTTTAAAAAATTGCAAAAACACTGACTTTAAGGCTCGTTTCATATGCTCCCACCTTAACCTTTTCCGGTGTCTGGAAGGTTGGGATTCGAATACCAGCCAAGTGTATTGAGATTATAGTATTAACCAACGCAAACATAAGTAAATCACCTCCTAGACTACAGATAGTGTATTTATGACTTAATACTGGACAAATATTAAGGGCCAGTTTTATAATCATACTTAACACGCCTCAAGACTGGCGTTATATTAAATACAAGACGACACCTACCCATACCAGACAGAAATGGACCAGTTTCACGTGTGAGACTGGCCCAATCCATTCGAGTACATTCATACTTAATATGAGTATGAAACTGCCCTTAGAAATATATAAAGTTATTGAAAATTGAATGTATAGACCATGTATTTGGTATATCAATATAAAAGGGCATGCGATAATTGAAAATTTCGAAGTAAAAGGTTAAACCGCCTTCGATATCTGTAATAACTTTTTTATTTCCTATTCATTTCGTTGGTGACCTGGCGGTCTAGGGGTAAGGTGTCAGACTTCTATGCTGGCGGCCGGAGTTCAATCCTCGGTCCCGGCATAGTTTTATCTGATTACCAAACCATTCCTTCACCTCTGACAAGACATTTTGTGAATGTGGGGAATGCCAGGCCTCCCACCGTGGTTCGGATTCCACGTTAAACTGTAGGTCCTCCATTTCATATCACAATCCCCCTACCATTACACATTAGCGTTAATGCGTATAACCCGAACGGTAGTAAGACGCGATGATAATAATAATAATAATAATAATCTTAATCATTTCGAAGTAAGAATGAAACTCTGATATTTACTGAAAAGATCGCCTTTATCTTATTCATTTTTGACATATTTAAACACTTAACAACATTTTTTTTTTAAGAGGGATATCTTACATAACCCCACTTAGCGTAAAGCCAAATAAAATATTATATCAATATTATAATGCATTTTGTGTGTTCATTTTGGTTCCGAAAATTTATATAAATTTCGATAACTAAGCATAAATTAGAAAAAAACTCCCTTCTAACCTTTATATATACCTTTATAAACGTTTTGGGCAGTTTGAGAATTAAATGTATGTGAAAATGCTATATGATAAAATATGAATCTTTATTATCGACTTTCTTGTTTCAAGCTCCGCATATCATAAGCATATCTAAATTAAGTAAGGTTTTTTTTTTCTTCGTGATTTTTAAACTCCTCCACTCCCTTTACGTAAGGGTTGGTATGATTTTCCATCATTTCAACCCTCCCTCTACCACCCTTTTCTACCATACAAAATCTTAACCGATTTGATAGATTATTTTAATCTTTTAATTATTTTTAGAAATAAAGATTAGTAATAAAGAGAGTATTTTTGAATACTTTAATTACAGCAAGTAAATGAAATATATATGAAGTTATATAATTGATATGTTTATTTTCTGACAAAGAAATAGATTTTCTCTCACTATAAATATTGATTAGACAATCTTACGTGAGATATCTTCTGACCCCCTCACCCGCCTTCATAAAAAAATTAAGAAAATACTGAGCTCCCCTCCCCACCAGACCCTATCATGGGATGTAAGAAAGATTCCTTGAAAAGTGACTTTTGTACATCCCTAATAATACTAATAAATAAAGGTGACCTGGTGGATTAGGGGTAAGGTGTCTGACCTCTGTGCTGGGGTCCGGGGTTCAATCCTCGCTTCCGGCACAGATTTATATGATTACCGACCCCTTCCTTCACCTTTGACAAGACGTGTATTAATCACAACTTGTGAATCTGTGGAATGTCAGGCCTCCACCGTGGTTCGGATCTCACGTTAAACCGTAGGCCCTCCATTTCATCTCACAATCACCCTACCATTACACATTAGCGTAAGTGCATATAGCCCGAACGGGTATTAAGGTGTGGTTCTAGTAATAATAATAATAATAATAATAATAATAATAATAATAATAAATAAATAAAGCTCTAGACCCTCATATCAGTTGTGTAACAGCTACAGGAATGGAATGAAAAAGTGAGATTGTGTGGAGTGAAATTTAGAAAGGCGAAGTGTGAATAATTGATAGTAAATGAGTAATGACAAGGGAGAGGATAGGGCCTAGTAAAACTATAAAGTTCGATAGAGTAGATCTGAGAAAGGTACATAAAGTAAAATATCTTGGAAGCATGATTGAAGCTGAAGGGAGAACTAGAAAGGATCTGATGAGAGGACACCAGGAAGTGTAGTTCTACAGGTGTGTGAGAAACCTTCTATGGAGAAGAGAATTACCCTTGAAGTGTAAGGAAGTGTCGTACAGAGCGTACTTTGTACCCATTGTCACATATGCAGCAGAAACATGAACAATGAATGTAAGAGAGACTAGTAAAGTGGTGGCCATGGGAATTAAGTTTGTGAGGAGCATGCTATCTGTCATAAGGAGAAACAAGACATGGAATTAAATTATTCGGGAAAGCGTAGTAGTACAGGAAATGCATGAGATAGAAGAGGAAGCAAGACTGGTATCGACATGTAATGAGAATGGAAAAAAGAGAGTATGCCGAAAAAATAAAATGGAAATGAAGTATGTAGGAAAAAGAACACAAGAGAGACGAGGAAAGAGAAGGGAAGACTATATAACGGAAAGTGCGTGAGTTAAAGGAGGAAAATGGAGGCAATCATAGGACGAAGAGTGTTGGAATGATAGAGTAAGATGGAGACATTTTACTAAACTGGCCCGGCCACAGGTTGGAAACAGTTAATGATGATGATAATGATGATGATGATGAATAATCGAGGTTGTAATATTACTTAATGAAATTTACCACATTTATTTGCTTACACTTGATTATATTTTTTTCAATTGTTTAATATCTCTTATCGTGTATTAATCACATATTGTGAATGTGAGGAATGCCAGGTCTCCCACCGTGGTTCGGATCCCACGTTAAACTGTAGGTCCTCCATTTGATCTCACAATCACCTTACCATTACATGTTAGCGTAAGTTCGTATAACCTGAACGGGTAGTAAGATGTGGTGCTACTACTACTACTACTAATAATAATAATAATTTTAATATCTCTTATCCCGATTTGATCTTACAGCGGTTTATAAACATAATATATATATATATATATATATATATATATAATGTATGCAAAAAAAGACCAATGTTATTCATCCACACTTCGCTTTTATATACATTCTTTTGGTACTCCTTTCTCCGACCTATTTTGCTTTGCCTTATACGACAATCGCATACCAACACTACACAATACACAATGTAGCACATAGTGGAACGAAAGAATATGTCACCACACACCCACCGACGCTTTGGAAATAAAAGTAGCAGTGGCAATACAATTGAATTTCAAGTTACATAGAGGAATGGATAGTCTGGGTCGTATGAAGTTAGATATAAGTTGAAAATAAGATGTACGATGTTATCATGCCATAGCACAGCTCCTCATAGCATGGAAAACACTCAACAGGTTCCTCCCAGGATGCATCATCTCCTGTTTTGGTTTTATTTTGACATGAAAATAACTTTGAGGGTACCATACATACGTAGAAATTTCCAATTTTGACCAAATATCAGCAACTATTTATTAATCGATGTAACTTACCATCGTAAGTACGTAGTACTATTAAATATAAAACTCTTTTGATTGAAATATATTCTTATAAAATTAAATGTTTCTTCACTATAAGACAAAATATATATAAATATTTTTTTAATTCAAATATCGAGAGAAGTATTGTGATTGTCAAAAAAATCGAAATTGAGATTTTGATAGATGTTGACGTTTCATGAAATCTTGAAACCGACAAGTGTTTTTCACGATACGGTATTTTTGGTCTCTTTTTCAAAATATCAATTTAATGACCTAAACATTTTTTTACCGATCGGTATTTATTGTATTATTAGGGCTCCACCTATGAGTTTTTGTAAATAGATAGCTAACCTTAAGATTAAGCGAAAACAACGAAGGGCAAAAAGAGATAAAATCGATTTTCTCAAAATCCATTCAAACAATTTTTATTAAATGTTTTATCTTATTATTTATTATTATCTTATTATTATATTATATTTTTTATTTTAATAATTTATTATTTATTATACGAAATAGCTTACCATTGTAATGTTGTAGGACTATTCAAAATAAAAATATTTTACTTTTGAATGTTATTATTATGCTACTTAATACAAAGCCACATTGCGGACTCACTCACTGACATTAATGTCTACCCAATTCCAGATGAGTTAGAAACTTAAAATTTGGCCAAATTATAGCTTTTAGCCTGTAACTGGTGGGAAAATTCTAAAAAGCTAAAATTTTAACTTTTAACCCCTGAAAAAAAAAATGCAAAATGGTGGAGCAGCTTTAAAGTTGGTGCGGACCTTTCTTAGGAGGTGTCTTGTGGCTAAACGGTAGTACCTATCAAAAAAGGCTGTGTAATTACATTAACTTACATTCACTTTCAAATAAAATGCACGAATGTTTTGGGGGCGTAGCCCCCATTGAGAAGAGTAAGTATTTTTCACAAAACCAATAGTTTTTCACCTCTAAGCAAACATATAATTCTTTATTATTGAGTAGTTATTTGAAAACTGAAATTTGATTCTAATGCTCTTTATTGGACAAGGAGGCTCCTGTTTTCTTTAATGTTCCTGTGACATTGTATATTATTTAATTAATTCTCTTTGGTGGAATTTTTCTGTAATTATGTATATTAATTGGTTTTACAAATCTTACTAATTTTTAGTAAAATGTCTCTATTTTAATATTGAAAGCGTGAGAAAACCTGTGATGTGCGGCGTATAACTTTTATTTTATAGCACCACGCCTTACTAACATTTGGGTTAAACGTTAATGCATTAATCACGCTAATGAGTTAGAGATGAGGAAGTTTGAACTTATAGGAAGTGTACCCGTATTTGCGTGGAGAGAGAGAGAGAGAGAGGGAAAAACCATCTAGGAATATCCACCCTCAATACACCCGAAAGCCGTTATTTCCCTGTCAACGGCGGTCTAGCCTTTTGCAATAGTAGCGTCTTAGACCATGCTACCACCAAAGTGGGTAACTTTCAGGACCAAAACTATGTTCTCCTCTCTTACCCTGGTAGGAATAGATTACTCTAAGTCCCTCTCTTTTAATCTACAGTCTATGCCATAGTAGAAACTTTTTAAGGTTAGATTAATACTTTTAATGGTAGGCATATTAGATATGGTTACAGTTGTCACGAAGAGTAAATTTCAGTCTTGTCTAGTCTGGTTCACAGGTGAAAAATAGGTATTGGTTTGTACCCCAGTTGAGTCAAAACTATTCATAAATAGTATCCCACTCTTCTTCCGAGCAAATGCGGGTTAATTTTTCTCCAAGCTCTAACTTCTGCATCCTTAACCAATTAGAGTGATTAATTGCGGTTATCTCGTACGTGTGGTAAAAAAACACATTAAAAATAAATAAAAAGGTGCAGTGGTTAGATAAATCGCATGACATTTAACTGTAGAAATATTTAATTAATTTTATCCTTTTAAAATGTAAAAGGGATTAGATCACAACGTGTATATTGTTTTGACCACAGTTTTCTGTACGAAATAAACGCTAGGGAGGAATTAGCTTTTTTTTTTTTTTTCACGAGTCGACAAACCAAACCTACGTCGAGATTTGTTTGATTCTGGCTCGTGTCCAAAATCGCAGTGGCACAAAATGTTTTGGAGGACCTCGCCGCTATACCAGTACCATTGTATCAGCCAAGCAGCATTCCTACCCTCGCACTAGTTCTATTTACAAAAATAAAAAAAAGAACTTTTTTTTAGACTCAGCTCTATCACAGCGAGCTGTATAGATATATGTATAAATGTATGTGTGTGTGTGTGTGTGTGGGATGAAAAAAAAACTTATTCTCAACAGTTTCAAGCAGAAAGTTCGTCTTTTGTTTATCAATATTGATGTCACCGCTCTAACATGGGCGATGGGAAATCGTTATATGAAGGATGTCATATGGTAGATAGTCGGAAATAGAATGGACTGTTTAGAATATTTAGAAGAAAGTTGACGTATTGATGTGAAGCTAGAATTTATATTTCGGGAACTTCCTGCTAAGTTAGTATTACAAAGATGGTAATCAAATATTGGTCACGTCTGACAGTTTAGCTCCGTCGGCAGAGCGTCTCTCTATTGATCTAAGGTTCCTGTGTTTTATTTCCGCCCTGGCTGAAAAAATGTATTATTGGTTGACTTTTTACAGTGATAAATTAATGGCCAGGAGCTGGATGTTGTATCTATTAAGTTAGTTTAAAAGTTGATAGCTAATGTAATCATTCGGATTTTTTTTTTAGCTTCGCGTCTAACTACTTCTTCAGGTTGTACGAAGATTTATTAATTACTTTAATGAGTTAAGGATGAATAAGGTTTAATCTAGTGGAAGTGTACATGCATTTGCATGGAGGGAGAGCTAGAAACAATTTTGTAAAAAAAACATCCTCAGTATATCCTTCCGGGACTCGGGCACCAATCTCCATGTCATTGGCAAACCTAGTGTAACACGTGAGTGATGCCTTAGACCATAAACTACTGAAGTAAGTCAGTTAGAATACCCATGTTTGTATTCTAGCTATGCAGAGCTGCTTAACATTATTGGAAGTGCTCAAAATGACCACTTTCAGTCTGAATGCAAGCCTGCAACCATCGAGCCGTATAGTGCTGCAATCTTTAAATAATAACATATGTTTTGGAATAACCGGGAGTAACCTATAGAATATACCTAGTCAACAGATTGAGAGATATCAAAAATTGTATGCAAACAGTTTTGCGGAATCACTTGACTATAGTTCAGAGAGCAGGTCAAATGTGACAAAATGATTATCTGTACATTTTTAATTTATTTTTTGCGTCCTGTTAGCCAATGAAATGGATCCCCCATGTTGTGCTACATTATATATATATATAATCCTCCCTTACTGACTTGTTTCATAAATACTTAATTTTTATAATTTTCTTCGGCATCTTCTCATTTTCCATCTTCATTACATGACCATATCATCTCAGTCTTGCTTCCTCTACTATCTCATGCACTCATACGAAGCAAACTATATATTTACTATCTCGAATCGATTATATATATATATATAATCGATCTGATGTATATTATATATATCTAATAATCTCTCTCTNTATATATATATATATATATGTGTGTGTGTGTCTATTTAATCTCTCTCTCTCTCTCTATATATATATATATATATATATATATATATATATATATATATATAATCGATCCAAGATAATAAAGATATAGTTTGCTTCGTAGGAGTGCATGAGATAGTAGAGGAAGCAAGACTGAGATGGTATGGTCATGTAATGAAGATGGAAAATGAGAAGATGCCGAAGAAAATTATAAAAATGAAGTATTTATGAAACAAGTCAGTAAGGGAGGCCAAGAAAGAGACGGGAGGAGCAGGTAACTTAAAGTGTACTAGTGAGGATATAAGAATGGAAGCAACTAAAGGAGGAAGAATCTTGTAAGGATAAAAGAAGATGAAGGTATGAGGGTATTTTACTAAACTGACCCGGCCACAGCCTCGAAACAGAAAATGATGATGTAGGAAACTTAAACGCATCTTCGTGGATGGAGAATTGAAAACCATTTGTTAAAAACCACACTCAATTAACTTGGATGGGTTTCTAACCCATTTATCCCATTCATTGGCAATTTATTATATTTCAAGAGGTGTGCCTCAGATCATATAGAAAATGAAGCAGGATATCCCATATTTCAATAACCAATTCCTTTCATACATACCAGTAGTAGCGTTTTTTACGGCGTCGGTTTGGCAATATGCTGGATTTCCTGTGAGAAAAAATGTTCGACGCTCGAATCTCAGGCAGGGTGAGTGGGAATTAACTTACTAAATATAATACAAAAAATGCTGTTCTTTCATTCTCTCACTACGGGAATACAGATGTACTTTTTCTTAGCGATTTACTCATATCTCTCTCCTAGATTAAGCACTCAGGAAAATTTATTTTAAATATAAAAAAATAATCAATTTTTGAGTCTCTTGTAGTTAGTTAAGTGCTATCAATTTCTTTACATTTTCTACTATCTTTAATTAATATTAATGGCTGTTCTTAAATTTACACAATGTTCAAATAATAATATTTTAAAAATGTTAAAATACGAAAAGCTGGAATAAGATTAACTTTATTATTATATTAATATAATATATAATTAAATATTAAAATGTTCTTGAACTATAACCGATAAATCAAAATGTATTCGATTTTTTATATATTTCCGGCCATTGATTAAAAATAATCCATATTTATCAAATTATAAAAGAGTGAACATAAAATTTGTTGCTTGGAATACAAATAATGATAAAACCTGTTAACATAGTGTTTTACACCTATGTTCGTTCACAAAATTATATTTAACTATCATTTTAAATAATAATAATAAAACTATATTAAACACATTGTTACTTATTTAAGTGTGTGAATACTATTAACATTGCTTGTATTTACTAACTAGTTTCAGGAAAATAAGGTTATTTCTGTGCCAGATAAATAAGAAAAAGAAATGTTATGTCTGCTCGTTTCCTGTATACGATAACTAAAACAACAGAATCTCTCTGCTGGAACTTGACGGGATGTTTTTAGTTTCTATTTGGCAGCGCGCTAGAATAAGAACGACACACGGAATATGTTACACTACTACCAATTAATGCTATCAAGTGTTTGGAGTGAAAAGTGGTTTTGAATTACGTTAAACATTTTAAGCAATCTTGTTATATTTGATGACTTAATTGAAACACGAATTTATCGGTACACTCACTGCCTTCCAAAAAATATGGTTCAAGTGCAAATTAATTTTATTTATTTATTAACAATAAAAAATAACATTGCTTACCCAGACCTAAGTCACTAGGTTTAAATTATAAAAGGATAAATTAGAGAATTATTACAACATCATAGATTCAAATTTAGAGACATTTATTTATGTTTAATTCTCCTCATATTTTCTAGATTTGATCACTAGTAACCACCTCACTTGTGGATGTAATATTAAAATTAATATATTATCAATATGTTTATAATAATAATTATCAAATATGAATTATTATAAACTCTATTCATGCATTGGGATCTATCAACATATAAGTATTTTGTTATGGAATAGTAAAAATTAAGATTTTTA
This sequence comes from Timema shepardi, assembly GCA_902151425.1. NCBI lineage: Eukaryota > Metazoa > Arthropoda > Insecta > Phasmatodea > Timematidae > Timema > Timema shepardi. The sequence continues at coordinate 5,768 of CABFVX010000006.1, read as the reverse complement.
AGCATTTAAAAATATCGTAGAAATGTTTTATAATCATTCTAAAATGTTATAAATTCATTATATATTTTTAGAATAAAAATTATAGCTTAAATTGAACAAACAGTTTAGCGAAAATTTTTAAGTTCACCATCACCGAAACAATTATATTGAATACTTATTTTTGGTTAAGGCCTATAATGATTTTATACTTAAATACCTAGATGTCTCTTTCTAAAAATAATATATCGTTAATTTAAAATAAAACCTGCACTAATCTAATAATTCTAAATGGCTAAATAAAATTAATTTTAAATAATTATCAAAAAATGACAAAAGCTTTAAAAAAGTACTTCCAAATTTCAAAAAATATTCTCAAAATAGGAATAAGAACTCGCAATATATGCACACGACTAACCCAAACATACACTTTTCAAAAGTAAAATGCAATGAAGAGCATTAACATATAAACACTTGCATTCTGCTAGATGTAACATTGATTTACAAAATATATGTGCTTCAGAATTAATAGCTACCCCATCTCGACTCAGCCCTTTCCAGCCTAGTTGCAGTGTATCACTAGGAATGTGTATTTTACAGCTATACAAGCAAAGAGGATACAATGTTCGGTACCTACAATCTTCATCATATTCTTATTCCGAAATTATGTGTTGAAAAAAAAATATTTTTAAATATTCTTACACTTAAATATTATGTAAAAATATACTGATTTAATATTAATATCTTAAAATAACTATAAAATGCCTGAAAATTTCTCATAAATATTTAAAAAAATGCCTCTAAAGACTAAAAAAAATTACGCAAAACTTGAATGACAAAATGACAAAATATTGCCCTTAAAAGATACATTTTTACAACATTGGGATCATGAAAATTGTTAATGTTCATGAAGACTTTAGGTGATGAACAAAATAAAAAAGATTACGTCACCAAATCTGAGCCTGTTCATGACAGTTATTCAAGAGTTCTTTAGATTACTATACTTAATTAATACTAATATAAATAATAATACCGAGGCTATATTTTATTTAATTTGATGTATAAACTACCACAACAATACCTTTAAATTGCATTTGCTACTAGTTCAATTTAAATTAATCGGATTGAAGTGGATGAGAAGTCTATAGAATTTCATAATTTTTCACACCCACTTATTAAATCATGTCTCGTAGCTTTTTTTTTCTGCATGTTGTATGTCGTTAATCCAAACTGGAGCTCGTTAAACATCAGACGGTACAGATTGATAGCTATGGTTTCATTTAATTAGTGGAAACAAGTAACTAGAGAGTAGAGAGAGGAAGGAAATGGAAGGAGGGCTAGACAAAGATATAATGCCGAAGAAGGAAAAACACGATCGATTTGAAGTAGAGGAACTGAAACAAGTATTCACTATGTAAAGAGATCCAAATTGAAGGAAACAAAACAATAATATTTGGATTTATATTCTAAAAATCAGTGTTACTTAAAGAGCATTTTTTAAACCAATATTATCACCAGAATAACAAACTAATTTAATTCTATAATATACCTCAAACGAAATTCCCTTGCTGCTAATTTATCATTGTAATGTGAAAAATAACAATTTAACCAATGATTCATTACTTAGCCATGCAGTTAATTGAAGCCGGGACATTAGAACAAATATGAAGATGTACAACCAACTAATCTTATCTAGGTTTATTAAAAAATATGTGTATCTCCCTATATAATTTATATTAACATATCTTGTTCTATTATAAATTTTCGTCATAAAAAGGATTACAAAATATTTAACTAATTATTCAGATTTGTATTAATGAATACATTTTGTTTTATCACTGCGTCTTACTACTCATTCAGATTATACGCCTATGTACTAATTATACTATTGGGTTAGGGATTAGTAAGGATTAATTTAGAGGAAATTCACCCACATTTAAGTTGAGGGAGAGTAAAAAACCATTTAGTAAAACCATCCTCAGTCCACCCGATCGGGATTGAATCCCAATATCTCCGTCTTCGGCAGTCTAGTCAAACACGAGAGCAGCGCGTTAGACCACGTGGCCAACGAAGTGGCTAACATATATTTGAAATTACCCTTTTTGAATATATATACATTTCTATTTTTATAATCGGTCTAGGTTTTGTCTGAATAACGAGACTTCTCGGCTACTGGGATGTTAAAACTTCATCAACGCACATACACATGAGTTTGATATTTAACTGAAGACGTTTTTAAATGAGATGTTACTTCATGATTGAAAACATATTGAAAAACAAAAGACAAACCACTTAACAGAGTAAGTGTTGAAATAAAAATAAATCAGAACTAAGAAGGAGATGTAAATACAGTAAGAAAGATGATTATTATTATTATTATTAGCACCGCGTCTTACTATCCGTTCGGGTTATACGCACTTACGCTAATGTGCAAATGGTAGGGTGAATGTGAGATGAAATGAAGGACTTACAGTTTAACGTGGAATCCGAACCACGGTGGAGACCTGGCATTCCTCACATTCACAAGAGGTCTTTTCAGAGGTGAAGGGGGGGTTTGGTAATCAGATAAATCTTTGCCAGGACCGAGGATTGAACCCCGGCCGCCAGCATAGAAGTCTGACACCTTACCCCTAGACCACCAGGTCACCCCAGTAAGAAAGAGATCAAAGAAGAAATAAAAGTATGGACTAGAAGTAAGAATAATGCAAATAAAAATAAAGTACACACATTTACATATGCACACGCATATGCATATACGTGTGATATAAAGTATGTTAAAAATTGGTTCAAAACTTAAGGATCATTAAAATTGAATAAAACCTAGTTCGCAAACCGATTCACACAGAAATGCAGAAAAATTTATGTTTCCGTAATAAAAAAATTATTATTAAAACTGAAATGTTATTTATGTTTATATGGCGCAAATTTATTACTTTATCACAGCCAAAGGTGTTCTAAGTGTTGTCCTTCCATTTAAACACAAATTTCACATCTTGGGGGTCAGTCTATTGCTCTTACTTTGAAAAATCCCTGGCTTCATTTGAATCATCTGTCAACTGTTTTTAACTCGCTGTGTGTCTTCTAAGTCATTTATTGGACACAAATACACTATAGATATTTTCTTACAAAAAAAAAGTCCAAAGGATTAAGGTGATGGGACTGGGGGGCTATGCAAATGGACCTTTTCGACCTACTTATTAGATACAGTGGCATACCCCTGGACCCCTGACATTAATCCTCTGATTTTTTTTTTTTACAGGGGATACGTAAAGTTTTGGTGTATTCAGTTACAATAAATGATTAAGAAAACTCAAAAAAGCGAGCTAAAAATGATGTACGACGAATCGAATGAAGCCAGGATTTTTTCAAAATGAACGGTATAGTATAATTTGAAAATGTGATATTAGTGTGAAAATGTAAGATATTTAGAACACATTTTGTTGCTGTACCGTTGTGGAATAAAACAACAACCGAGACGTCTGGGTGCTTGCAAATGCTGGCCTGAGACCGGCTCCTTTTTGCAAGAAGTTTTCACATGCCGCCCTGAGTCCTGTTGATATATAACGCAAGCTCGCTCGATTCACCAACCAAGCTAGGTGTGACGTCAGCCGCGGCCCACTCTCTCAAAGTTTAACCGATCACGGTCGAATCTTCCCGAAGCAGTGAACGTGCGAACAAAGTTGACCCGGCATCGAATGAGCATTGTCTACTGGAACAAGAGCTGCTGATGTGCGGATGGAAGATGAGGTGGAAGAATGGACTATACCTCACCGTTAAGCTGGCATTGGGTAGCGCTGGGTCAGATCCAATAATTTGGATAATGCTCAAGGCAACATTTTGACAGCTTGTATGTCAATACCCACGAGTAAAACATTGTTACTGGATAGCTCAAGATACTCCTTCAGAAAGTGAATTTGTATGTAACAAGGTGTTTAGAGTATAATCGTCAATTCTTGGTTCAACAACCCGCCTCGGTGGCGTAGTTGGCTAACGCGCTTGTGTTGAGCTCGACTGCTGAGGACGGGGAGATCGAGGTTCGAATCTCGGTCGGGTGAACTGGGGGTGGTTTTTCCTAAATGGTTTTCCACTCTCCCTCCACGCAAATGCGGGTTCACTTCCTCTAATTCAACCTTCCCAATTCCTAATCCATTAGCGTAATTAGTACTTAAAGCGTATAACCCGAACGGGTAGTAAGACGCGGTGCTAAATATTATTGGTTCAACATCTGATCGCGACAAACGAAATAGCAACGACTTTATAACGTAAGAACCAAACCCTTCCTTCACCTCTGACAAGACATCTTGTGAATGTGAGGAATGCCAGGACTCCACCGTGGTTCGGATTCCACGTTAAACTGTAGGTCCTCCATTTCATATCACAACCACCCTACCATTACCCATTATCGTAAGTGCGTATAACCCGACCGGGTAGTAAGACGTGGTGCTAATAATAATAATAATAAAAATAATAATAATAATATAACGTAAGAATTGCGTAACTATATTCCATTCACGGTAGGAATTACTCTCTGAAAGGTCTTTTTTCCTACCAATATCCTACTATATTGTAGATTTATGGTAGGCAAAAAGGCCTTTCAGAAGTCAATTCCTACAGTGAATGGAATATACATCCTTTTAAGTAATTATCTGCACGTTTTGGACTTCAATATTTTTCAGTCATTTTAGATTCTAAGGTAATAAATTTGTGCCAAGAAGACCGAAATAAGATTTAAGTTCTTATCCTATCTTATTTTATCTTATCCGAAATGTAAAATTGCCTCTACCTCTGTGTGAGCTAGAATTCTTGCAATGAGTATTTACTAGTTTAAATGAGTATTACAGCACTAAAATTTTGAACAAGCTTTTTTAAACACTCACTTTGAATAAAAAATATTTTCACTGCTCTAATAGTAGATTAGTGTTTAATGAATTTAGTCCAATTTTCATAGTAAGGGCGTTTTAGCAAATATGAACATATTTTGTTACTAATAATTGACAATATTGAGCTATTACTTAAGTGTTTATTTATATGTATTGAAAAAATCTCTAAAAATTGCCAGATGTAGCTCACATGACTTGAGGTGCAAATAATCCAAATTAGAGCTATTTAATTTTGTAACTGTCACATATGGGCCTTCCTATTTATATAACTGTGTTTATATATGTACATATACGTATGTGTTAGTAGATGACGTGTAGGCTATATATAATATATATATATATAAAATATTCATAAATAAAAGTTTGATACTTATTCAATTTTCAATTCGGGTTGATCTAAGCCTTAACCAATTTTAAAAACGAAGGAAAAGGATAATAAAATGTAACTAAACGCTTGTCAACCATATGTATAAAACGCGATGAAACTTCTAGAAGGGAAACTCATTCATTATAATCAGCTGTGACTTGAATCAAATAGTCTGATAGATGGGCGAGTGGGCTTGGGTTTATTTTGCTCGTGATAGATGGATTGGGGTTCGAATTCCGTTTGGGAGTACTGAATAGGTATTTACTAATTTTTTTTTACCACTTTCCCTTCTCACGAATGAAGCTACATTTCCTCTCAAAATTTATTATCCTCATACCACCCATACGATATGCAGATATTCCGAACGTAATGGCTAAGCCTAGCCTAACAGTCGAGCTCACAGGCGCTGAAGCTACCTTTGTGGTTGTAATAACAACTATTTGAAACAAAAAATAGCATACCAGTAGGGAGAAAAGGGTCATACCATTACACAAAGAGCCAATTAAGGCGAACAATGGGGTGTAATTAATTGATTGTGAGGGTGG
>CABFVX010000005.1:765462-803462 GCA_902151425.1 Timema shepardi | reverse complement strand
CATAAATCTGAAAGTAGAATAGTTACTAAACTCGTGTTTGTTATTATAGGCTTAGTTAAGAGAATGTTCATTTATTATACACAACAATAAGCCTCTTCTTAACAGCATAGGGTCGGATGAAAGGGGAAACTAGGAATAACAAGTGATTTTGCAGTTTTAATGGCGACACATTTTTTGGCCAAAATAAATAAAATAATGCTTCAATACGAATATAGAATTTAATTTTCTCCATATGGTGACCTAAAAATTTCTTGAATATCTGTCAAGGCTGTTCTGAAATTTAATGAATACCTTTTCTCTTTATTTAAAAATTTTGTAGATAATACCACAATGCTCATGACAAGTATTTAGGAACTGTTGATACCAACATGCGAAACAAAATTAAACTACAGGTTTGTACTGGAGCAATATTTTATTTATTTGGGGCAAAAAAAAATGTTTCCATAAAATTAAAAAAAACTGGACCTTTCTCGCGTTCCCTTCTATCTCACCTTAACACCAGTCGTTTACTACTTAGTTAACAGGACATAATCACATCTAAACGTTAATTTAAGATGCAATGAAGTATTAAACAAGTTGTCGGGCACCTATCAGAATTAGGTCATTGAGACACGATCGGAATCACCTTGAAGCTTGTAGTCTCGTTAGTGTTTGGGGTAGTAGGCACTTCAGCCTCATATACACACAGTGAGACAGTTTAAAAAAAATAATAAACCTGGTCAGATGGAGGAAAGTAAGCTAGTTTGTAATGTTCATTGGGCTATACATTATCTTCCACGACCATTAACTTTCCTTTATAGTGCTTAATGGCTGACCTCTACCGGCGGTAATATAAGAGAGGTATCCATTATACTTTCAAAAGAGACATTACTTTTACAACTAAGCTCCTAACATTCAATTTACGAAATGGTTTTTATTATTTGAGGTAGTTTTCCAACAAAGTAAAAATATATATAAAAATGTAATTTTTCCATTTTTAAATTATCTACTCTCTGACTTCTCATTAATTCGTTTGCAGGAAGAGTCTGTATGGATTTATATTTGGCTATTTTTATCATTATCATTTAATACGTTATTTCATAATCTCAATATAATTTTACTTTCATGTGGAGTATAATTAATTAAACATTTATATCTGTATGTATCACTGCACTACATAGGCCTATTCATATAGTGATCTTTGAATATCTTTAAAAAGTTGCTGGCGACAATCGTGATCTAGGGTATACGAATATTAAAATACTAACCATTTAGGGGAAAATTTTGCTATTTGATTTTTTTAATTTTAAATACATACTAAATTAACTATTCATAAGTTTTTCTAGCGTGGTATCTTAATACCCATTCGGGCTATTATCCTATATAGGCTTACCAATTAACCTAATGTGTAAGGGATGAGCGAGTTTTGTTTACACCGTGTCTTACTACCCATTCGGGTCATATGGTTATGCACTAATTACGCTAGTAGTTTTATGGACGAGGAAGCTTATATTTAGAGGAAGTATACCCGTATTTGTGTGGAAAACCATTTTGGAAAAAACTACCCTCAGTACACCCGACCGAGATTCAAACCTCAATCTCCCCGCCATACTAACAGATGTGGGTATAGCTGCGATAAAGTTCATCCAACATCTTCGTATTAACGTATTAACGTTGTTCTTGTATTAAACTTTAAGTGGTTATAAGGTTTAGGCAACATATTTTCTGGGGAAAATTTTTGCACACTATAACTTGCTCCTCACTATCATAATTTCGTTAAGAAAACCCTTAAAAGTTTACTTGTTTTGAAAAAACTGAAATATGTTCAGTAACTAATGTAAATAGAATAAAATAGACCAATAGGGAAACATTAATTTCTACTTATGCTCATTCTAATAATTAACACTTCATAGTAAATATATTCTTATTTGCATAGAGGGAGAATGGGGAAAAAACACCTTCATTAAACCCAAACGGGGTTTGAAGCCAGACCTCCTCCTCATCAGCATAAAAGGTTAATTGAGTTTGACATTAAGTCCACGGGCCTGCCAGTAAGGGTAGCTCGTACCGGTGGATACACGCACACATAAGTCGATTGTGTCTTAGATAAAAATATCTAGTTTTGAAACTTGGCTGGGTGGATTCAAGTGATTTATCCTGAATGGTTTTAACTCATCCTGCAAGCTAATTCGGATAAACATCCTCTAGAATCTACTTACTCTTCCATATCAAATTAGCGTAAACATGCGCATGTCCCGGACGGTTAAAAAGATAAGGAGACAAGAGTACTTGAAGTATTAATTCAATTCGCACCACAAAACATTCTAACCTATAATACTGAAATTAAAAATCTCATCTTTGTTCCTACAGTGAGCTACATATGGCCCAAATACAGGATTTCTTCAGATCTACGAAGCCTCTAGGGAAAGGGGTAGGCAACTAGTCGATCGTTATCGACCGATTGATCTTTGGTCAATTTTCAGTCGATCGTTTAATAAAATAATATATCACCCCTCACTATAAGTCAAGCTTTGAGTCTTTTGTACTCACAAATATATCAAGTACATTCAAAATAATATTCGAGTATGACAAATATTTTATATGAAATTTAAATATCTCAATATGTAAAGACATATTTTATTTAGTCTATAATTCTTTCAATAATGGTGGGCACATATGTTCGACCTGAAAAAACAGGAGAACCGGGAAAACACAGGTAATTTTGCAAAATATGGTTAAAATATTGGAATATTTGTTAATTTGGGACATTTAACTAAAAGCTTAATATAATAAGTATTTAATTAGATGAAAAAGTGAACTAAAGAATTTAGCACGCTGATTAAAACATGTCTTACTGAAAGTGTGGGAAGCAACAGAAGATGTATTTCCCCATCATTCTTAAATCACATCGTTTTAAATATAAGCTACTGTCATCCCTCCGTTTCTCTCTGTTAACCGTGTGGGCCTGGAAATCTGTCAGGGTGTCTTTGGCCGAGGATAAGGAGGGGATAATTTGAATACTTGTGTGGGTTCGTGATTGACGATAGACTTGGCTTTTAAAAGGTTTATTAATACTACTATGACTATTAAAAATGTGATGTTCAAAGGGAACTTAAAATGAAATACTTAGAGAATATAGAGAAGCGAGCTACCGAACGAGGTTTACCTAATGGTCTGTCTAACCTATAGGTGGTCCCTGCACGGTCATCGAACCTGGTTCCCTGGGCTCGAGCGCCATCCCCAACTGGTACTTAACAAACCCGATGGTCCTGTGACAGGCAGCGTGACCTATTATGATCGTATGTAGTCAGCCCCGAGGAGCTAGAGAACTTCCCCTTTTAACTGGGCCGCTGGCCTGGTTCCTAGCTCGGGACTGCTGACACCTCCTTTTGCGTCAGCTCCTCTAGTTTGTTTATTGATTCATCATTAAAATTCTTGTAACAATCGTTATGTCATTCACCACTCACAACATAGTGTTTACACAAACATGCTTTCCAATTGAGGCCGTTCGATGACACTACAAGACGTAACGCTTTGTAATATTGCTGAATAATGACATTTCATTACGCTTTACTTTAATCAGAGGATAGGTGCAGACGATTGAGAGAACAGTTTTGTTGGATAGTAAAAGTGAATGGCGTTAAATGCACGCAATAATAATTGGCCGCCACCCAACTGAAAAGTCGAACTTCACTTCAACTTGTCACCAACCTAGTTCTTGGGACAGCTATCATTCACCTTTCAATTGGGAATAGGAGTTTATCGGCATGCGTACACTGCCGACTAAACAGTTGGACAGGTACTCACATTACCTCGCTTAATTTTTGACGCTACACCCTTTGCGCCAAATGATTGAGTACACAATACTAACTCTAATTAAAGGTAAATAATATCAGAATTGGGTGAGAGTTTGAAACAGGAGATAAAGTTACTTAAAGTTGAACTTTCTTGCGGTTCTGGTGAAAATGACTGTTGGTATGAGCCCAACATTTCTGAGTTCTTCTCTTTTCCAAAATCTAATTAGTAAGGTGCTTAGGAATCTATTTGCTCCTGATGGTATAAATATACTGAGAAATGAAGGAGGTTACATAATTAGGAGTTGCATACTCTTTACTCACTATAAGACATTGTTAGGATAGTCAAATCTCGTGTATTACGGTGGGCAGGCCATGCAATACGAACGGGAGAATCTAGAACCATGTTCTTGGCATTGACTGGTAAACCACATGGGAAGAGACCATTGTGAAGATTTAGATGCAGTTGGAAGGATAATATTAGAATGTACCTGAAAGAGATAGGATATAGTGAGGTATACTGGATAGAACCAGCTCAAGATAGGGGTAGGTGGCTTACTTTTGTAAATGCACCAATGGATGTTTGAGTACCTACTTCTATAGAATAAGTAAAGCACATAACCTCAGTTTCCTCCAGGTCCATTTTAAATAATTACTGTGTTTGTCATCTTGCTTTGCCTCCACTCTAGAATGACCAATTGTCGAGTGTCGTGTGTGGTGCCAAATCAACTAAACTGTTTAATTGGATGAAATCGTTTGTTTGCGCGTGACCCCAACTAAATATTTGTGCAACTTGAAATCATTCGTCTGCGCCTGGCCTTAGCTGCCTGTAAAAAAGAGAAGAAAGGAATTCATTCTGGAAAATACAGGGAACTTTGAAATAGTGACAACCATTATATCAGAGAGAAGATTGAATTTAATGAATAAAAATAATATTTTATAGACGAAAATAAATAAATCTTAACTAAAGAGGAGAATCGTTGGGTGATCACGGGACCTTTGATAAGTTTTTAAGTCAATCGGGGCCTAAAAAAAAAGTTTGCCAACCTCTGACCTCGGAATAAGTCTCTCGCATAAAGAGGGTTGGCAGAGGGATTGGACTGTTTGGTTGCACCCCGTTTAATTTGAAACGCTTGCCCGCCATCTTGGTCAGAGAAACAGGGGAAAGTAGGGGTTGAGGGTTGGCCACAGACAGAGTGAGAGAAATGGCGAGGAAATGAATCGCATTTCTTTGAACATTCCGGACACTTTGTCGCCTGGCCATTTCTCTTGAGCTGTTTTTACATATACATATATATTTAACAGTCCATATCTGCTGAGATAGATATATTATTTGTGGGCGTAGTTCTTACTTGAGGTAGTTTTTTTTAAGTATTATATTTTTTAATCGCCGAGTCTTTACTACCTGTTCGGGCTATACGCATTTGTACTAATTAGGCTAGTGAGCTAGTGAGGATATAGGTTGAATTGAGTTAAAGTGTACCCGAATTTACGTGGATGGAGGGTGGAGAACCATTAGGTGAAACACAGGATTCAAATCCCAATCTCTCTATCACCAGCAGTCTAGTCTAATGAAGTAGTGACGCCTTAGCCCATGTGGCCACTGAAGGAGGCTTAGTTGTCTTTAATGCTCCTTACCTATGAATAGGGGTGAATTTAATTCAATACTATAACATATAAAATTAATTAATGAATTCTGTAAGCCCTTGATGAAGAAGCTTGGTGGGGAATGAATATGTTAATGTTCATTAATGTGTTATCAGCTTCTAATGATTACAACAATTAAAAAACCCTCAGTCAAGCAGTCCAAGGCCTTAAATTTATTGTACTTGATCACCACTGATGATGAGATTAGGGTTCGAAACTCGACTGAGTGTATTGAGAGTGGTTTACAACCTTTAATTCTTACAAAAGTTTTGTCTCATACTACCTCCGAACTGATACAGGTGCACTTTCTCAAATCTACCCAATTCATACTTATTTATAGCAAGTTGTTAGTAACACGTGTGTAGAGCTTGCCAATTGCAAACCATAACAAAAAACCTCCAATTATAGGCCTACGTCATTAGATTAGTTTATCTGTTGGTTTACTTTAACTTAAGATGATTTAGTTTGATCCTAACATAGTGGTGTTAATGTTTTTAAATATAAAATGTTTGAAATTATATCTCTAGGTTAACCTCTATGAATTTAATCGATCACCATATACATACTGTTTTTATAGTTTAGACAATCTTAAGCGGCTATAATAAGAACATAACACTTTCAATTAACATTTTATTGTAAGTATTATTATAATACAGATTTCATTTATATCGAAACATTTTGTATTTATTTGAAATACAGTTTTCATTGGAAGATTTTTATCTAATAGATATAGAAACTAATGGGTCTACTTTTACACATTAGTACATTAGGTCATGTGATCTGCAACTGCCACTTTTATTTTTTATCAATACATAGCCTATAAAATAACACTTATGATAATAATAAAATATTATGAATGTTGAACAAAAAATATACATCTGTATTTTCTAAGAGGCCCTTCCTATTATAATGGTGTTATATTTTATACTTCAATTAGATAAATCGCTTTCACTAATTGTTTATTCAAATCATACATTTGATTAAAGTTTAGGATGCGTGTGTGTGCCTAAGATAAAATAATATTCTAATTTAGTCAACATTGTGCCATAACATATTTATTGAAACGATTTTAAAGGTGAAGATTCCATAGTAAATTGTGTATAACTTTGTTACTATTCTACAATAAAAGTCTTTCTATTCCCCCTGATACCCAGATTCCTAAACAGAATAGCGTCGATCATCTCATTATGGCGTTAGTCTTCAAGTCTAGACCATTCAGCTAGGATTGTCCAAATTTACTCCTTTTCATTACATATTTTTTTTAAATCAATGATATATTTTACTGTACGCTTTATCCTATGTTTCTATATAAATCAACCTCTAAATTAATATCAACTAAATAAATGTGGATTTGCTTTTACTTCAATTTGTACCTTGTATACAAATTAATCAAAAAATAAATCCAAATATGTTTTCAACTTGAACCAAAGCAACTAATTTAATTCTGCGCAAGCAAAGAAAAACAGGCTGATTCAAATTAATAAAACAACTAATTTGGATATATAAAGAAAGATACGCTATAGAGAGTTTTATGAATCTAGTATCCTACTAATCAAAAAGTTTCCGTAATTACGAGTAGAAATAATTGTTCTCAAAGTTATATATAAACTCCAGCACTTTATAATTATGTAGATATAAAAACGTAGTAGCAATTATGTTTCTTTGTTGTATGTCTAGTTCTTTTTCTAAAGAGTTTGTATTATTTTTAATTTTGAGGTTGATGTACTGTACATTTTATTCAACAAAAATATTTCCTTGATTTTTTATTGAATTTTAAAAATTGTTATTAACCAAGAGCCCTAGGTCAATTCTGAACGATTCCTAAAATAATTAATCAAAATAATTTGTTTATGGGTTCCTCATTTTACTGATAAACTAAAACTACGTCGAAAGATTGAGTGTCAAGTTATTTATTTGGTCTTTAATAGATACGTTTAGCACGAGGTTAATTAGGACAATAATATTAAGTGTGCTTAAGAGAATTTGCCTGGAAGGAGGATAAAAACAATTTTCGTTTAGTGACCCGTTCAATAAGATTGGATTCGAAATATAGTCCCTACCTTCTGGGCACACCAATATAACATGGTCTCGCGAATATTACTTATAGTTTACGTGTTTAGTACCTTGTTGTTTTAGTTTGATATTTGTTATAAAAATTGTCATATTATAACAATGTGCTAGAACCATAAATCCACAGCTGTGGACGGGTGGTTTGAGGCATTAGACCCACCGTCAAGGGGGAAATTGGATTTAAAGAGCCATCTGGGTACAGAAGAGTTGGTTTCATCCATGAGATTTTGACCATTTCCCTCATACCCTCTCCACGCTAATGTGGATACATTGTATCTAAATATATCCTCATAAACTCTGTTACGTAAATTAATTTATTATAGCTTTTGTATCGAAAGCATTAATAACACACACAAAATAAAAGGACTTACGGTACATAGCCTTTGATGAGTTAATTTAGGAATATAAAAGATGAAAGTGAAATTAAATTGAACTTCACTGTCACACGTCTCGGGGCAAAATGAAATATCAACATCATGTGAATAAAAGCACTATTAATGTATCTGGTTCGGATTGAACACATACCGGTGGGCAAGTGGACTAAACTTCAAGCTCATATAGTCTTGTTTACCGATGAGGGGTTCGAATCCCATCCGAATATCTTGAGGGTAGTTTTTACTAAGTGTTTACCCACTATACTTCCCCGAAAATTGGGTTACGTTTTCTCTAAAGGAGCGGTTACTAAACTGTGGTTCATGTATCACCATTGGTACTTACAATTATTCTTGGCGTGAGAATTCAAAATAAACAAGCATATTAAAGTTGTAAAAATATAGGGCTTCATCAACTCTTATAAATAGGCTCGGATCAAGTCAATCAAAAATAAAACAGATTCAAACAGATATAAGAAAGAGGGGGAAGGAGAGGGAAGTCAACATTGATTCAAGCTCAGCTAACCGGTTCATTCAGTATGTGTTATATCCCTAGCCACCATTAAAAATGTACCGAAATAGTAAATATGCAGCATTATCTTGGTGGTACTATAAATTACTAAAATTGTTGGGGTGGTACGTGATTCCTAAAGTTTGAGAATATCTGCTCTGAAGTATCCATTCCTCATTCCTACAGAATTAATGTGATTAAATAACTACAACCCGAACGATTAGTGAGTCGAGGAGTAAAAAACACAGTTGTTTTGAGTTAGTTAGGCAGGTGTGTAGCAACAATTATATTAAAATTACAAAAACTAATATAATAAATCTTGTTTAGAAGTATTTCAATTATTTTTAAATTTATCTTTGTTCTTTCAGCTCACACAGCTTTGATCTGGGCTCTATATTCTCAAGCCAGATCTCCCTGTTAGTTGTATGGAGCTAAAGCATGCTGGAGCTGTGTATGCCTTAATTAGAAATATTAAATAGTAGGCCTACTATTGAAGAATAAATTACTGACAAAGATTAATTAATTCTTTAATTATTATTTAAAACTTAGGTAAACTTAAGAGTCAATTTCTTGTAGATGTTCACAGCAACAAACGCGGTAAAAATTTATTGGTCAGGAATAATTATTTGTGATCACATAAATCATATTAAACGTCGATCATTTAAAAAAAAAGGATTTATAACGTGCAATTTTTGAATAAATTGGTTGTGTTGGAACACAGTTTTCAAACTAACTTAATTCTATTACAGAAACAACACCCAGCACCCCACCACTCGATTCACCAATGTGAAACCTCTTATTTCATAAATATTGAATGGTTCAGCCATGCCGGGAGTCAAATATGAAACTATTATAAAGCTGAAGCAGGTACTGTCATATATAATAAAATATGGACTACGTGTACTAAGTTTGGCTTAGTCAGAAATGTTTGATGTTAATAGACTAGTGCGACGACTAATATGACAAACCGCAACTACTTTAAGACTGGAATATCTGGAACGG
This sequence comes from Timema shepardi, assembly GCA_902151425.1. NCBI lineage: Eukaryota > Metazoa > Arthropoda > Insecta > Phasmatodea > Timematidae > Timema > Timema shepardi. Next base: position 794,088 of record CABFVX010000005.1, on the reverse strand, counting down.
GGTCAAACTCAGCCTTGTGAGGACAACTCAGGAGCTACTTGAATGAAAAGTAGCCGCGCCAGTATAGAAAACTGAGACTAACGGCTGAAGAGCTCGCTATGCTGTCCACGTGACACCCTCTACTCGCAAAATATTGGTACTATCATCACTAACGGCGGCGGCCGCTCGATATAGCTCTCTTGTGGGATCACAGCATGGAGATTTTATTTAATGGAGGAAAACATTTCTATAAATGTAAGGTCGGTAGACAAAGTAATTTAAATCGATCTTAACTATCTTGATATAAATAATCTTGAATTTAAATCCCATCTCAAGTTTTTAAAAAAATCTAGATTTTTTCCTAAATTGTTTTATAAAAAATCTTTCATATTTGGTCTCAAATTTGTATGGTCTAAATCAATGTTTCCCAAACTTCTATGAACTACAGTTAGGTAAACCTTGATATAGACAATTCTCTGTTATCCGACCCTGTATCAGATTCTTAACATGGGGATGTACGAGAGGCGAGAAAAGGCCAGTGTATTACAATTTGTATATTAAATTTTTATTTTGGGCGAATAAATATAATATTGCTTCAGTATAAACATAATGTAAAATTTTCTTCACATTGTGACATCAACATTTCTTAAATTCTCTAATGAGCATAGTGGAATTAGATGAGAAACCTTTTAAACGAAGATAAAAAGTTGTTATTAAATTCCTTGACACCCTTGACAGATATTCAAGAAATGTTGATATAATCATGTGAAAAAAAATTAGACTATCGTTGTACTGAAGCACAATATTTGATTGACTTGGGACTAAAAATTATTTTGAAAAAAAAAAACCTACAAAAACCCCTTTTCTCACGTCCCTGACACCCACACCATAAATCTAGCTAGTTCTAAATGAATCTTAGGGATGTCAGAGATCCGCTATGATATCGCAGTTGTTCTAGTCTTTGTCGGATTCCTTAGTACAGCAAGATGTGAGTTTGCCTACATAGCTAGGGGTTCTATTTATCAATTGGTTGAAAAAATTACATCTGGACACGGGAATTGAGTTTATTTATTAATTTACTATAGTTGAAACCAATATACCTTATCTAACGGTCGTTTATTCCAATCTTTAAATAGTTAAACCAAACTTAATATAAATAGTCCATATTTTATTATATCTGATGATTTATGCAAATATTAAGTCGAATTATATTTTAAAATAATTGAAAACTTTGATTGGTTACTCAATGACAGGTTATTACTGGTAAAGTGAAAAAAATGATCATAGCGTGTGTATGTAAGATGAAGTCAAGTTTATAGTTTTAGCGGGACTAATACAAATATACCGAATTTAGTTGAAATAGGATGAAATAGGCTCTTTATTTTTAAATATTTTGACAACTTTGAGCCCAATTTCCATATAATAATATTTATAGCCAATTTTAAATGGTCATTTTATATCTGAAAGGCCAAATAACGACATTATAAATTTCATGAAACTGACTAAGCGCTTTATATTAATTGTTTGCTACAAATATGTGCAAAATCATTTGTTTTTATGTAGATATTCATTACCCAAAACAAGGTGAAACAAATCAATACAAGACACCAACCATAGGATGTTATGTAACGTCCTAAGTGCATTTCAGATTTGATACTATCCAATAGTTTTTATTTTACCGGTCTTAGTACTCTTACGGATTATACACATGCATTAAACGCTAATAGAATAAGGATGAGGAAGGTAGAATTTTAATTGAACTTTACCCAAATTTATGTTGAGTGGGAATAATTATCCTAAGCAAAACAATAAAATTGTTGGTGCTTTTATAAATATGAAACGGATGTAACGTTGCATTAACAAGTAAAATTATAATAATTTTCAAAATGTTGTTACTTGTAGCATTATTTCTCCAAGAATATTTATCGAGGAAGATGGAAACTTTTACTCTATCACAAACTGTTTTGTTGTGAAAAATAATGAGATACCTATTTCAAGTAGATCCACTTACCTCAGAGTTGTGTGTCCAATAGATCGCAGGAGGGGGCTCTGGACTATGCTTAACAACACAGGTCAAGTTGATGGTACTTCCTTTGTAGATGTACATATCCGGTTCGCCAATTATGATCGTGATTGGTTCTGAAAAATAATACCCCAAAAAATTTAATATCAAGCTGATAAAACGTATTTCAAGCGTTCCATTAAAACCCATAAACTTAATTACAATTGTTGAAATGAAAAGTTTGCAGTCACCATTATTCTGTAATTGAGTTAGTAGCAAATCAGTTTTTTTGAATGAATGTAAAATTTCACCAGCATGACATTTAATCTTGTTTAGGAATGTTTTTGAAGAGGGAGAAATTTAAACTGATCCTATATGAGATTTTGATTTCCTGAGATACTTTTTTTTTTAACATCGGCTAGCAAAGAGAACAATAAAATTCCCCCTTCTTATAAGTAGCCTATATACACACGTATGACATGGACATATTGGTTAATACTCCATACCTTTTATTTTTATTGAATGAAACGACTAGTAATTTGATTCAAATTATAATTCCAAACCACTATGTATCATTATGGTTATTTCAGGATTTTATTAATTAATTATTTAAGACTTTAATATATCAGAAATTATACTTGTAAAAAACTTTGAAAGGTTGGAAAAAAATTGCATCATTGTGAAAATAAAATTAGGTAGGTCAGTATTTGTTTGCCTCTTTAAATTAAACAGTTCAGAATATTAAGAATTTCTTAAATAATTTGAACATCAAACAAAATATATACTTAAATTGGTTTAAGTATTTAAAAAATATTTGAGGATAGACTATCAGAAGAGACTGCCAGAATGTTGAACTATCTCGCAACTTCTGCCTATACAACATAGATTTGGAAAGAGCCTGCAATAATATTGTGATGACTGTTATCAGCCGTTGCAACACAGATTGGAAGAAGAGACTGCAAGAATACAGTTTTGGTTGTCAGATTTTGATAAAAAAACAGATTGGCAGAGGAGTCTGCAATAATAATTTGTTGGCTATCAGCTGATGATACAACAAGGATTGGCAGAGCAACCTGCAAGAATACTGTGTTCACAGCTAGTTTGCACCCTTCCAGATGGACAAATTGCAACCTCCTTCCTAACCCGAAATGACTTGAAGGTGCAAAATATAACAAACAAACAAAAGATAAGAGTGGGGCGCATGAGTCAAACATACTAGAAATGATATGAGAACAAATTATTGTTACTCAGTGACTCGCAACCCACCTGGTTGTGGAAATTAAGACAAGAAGTGTGTTAATCACAACTTGTGAATGTGTGAAATGCCAGGCCTCCCCCGTGGCCTTCCTTATTAGTTTATATACTAGAAGGTTCATGGATAGGAAAATCCAGGGATTATAGTAGAAAATAATTGTGATTTTGAAATTTAATTTAAAGCATTAGTTATTGTTTCAACAAATAATCATTCAAGAAAGTGATATTTAAATATATTAAAAGTTATATGTTATATAAAAATCTTAAGTAGCCTAAGTTAATATTTAAGTTTTAGTTTGTATTATAATTTAAGATCCTCGTGGTATCTATATAAACTATGGGTTAAAAGTTTGCTTGGTACATTTTAAGTTATCCGCACACACATATTTGGAGGCAATACATATTATGAATACTACACCAATATTAAGTTAGAAACAATTACTCGCCCAGGGGCCAACAACAATAACTGGTACTAATAATCTAAGAATCAAATCCTAATAATTTGAGAAAAACCTATGGTTGACACCAACTCAAGATGCACTCCTAACCTTTTGAATAAACCAATCTATATGTGCAAGATACCTTCAAAATATAAAATACGTCCCTCGACAAGTCTCAAACATGACGAGAACTATTTAAAGGTTTCATAACTTTCGGGAACCTACTTGGACCAAAGACTATTAATTTAAGAGCCTGATTGGTAAATACAATGTGTAGGTAAAACTTGGCATAGTGACCTAATTCAAATAATATGACTAACAGCATAATATAAAATATAACAAACATTAATTTTTAACTTGATTCATACAAAACCAATCTTGTATTATATTAAAGTTCTTATTATAGTGTATCTCCATATTAGAGTATTTGCTAACTTATTTTCTTTTTAATGCTATATATCATGACAATGAAAGCTTAGAAGTATATTTTCTCTTTAGAGTCTTTGGAAAACTATTCTTAAACAAGAAAAATGAAAGTTATTAGAGCATATTTCAACCTTGGAACCTTTGTCATAATATTCTCCTTAAATATAATCAAACAACGAAGTGATGGTTTAGTAGTTTATTTCCACAAGATTCTCTTTGGAAAAATATTATCCTATCCTATCAAGTCTTCCAATAAAGCATCTTAACAAAAAAAGTGTTTTTAAAATATTGAATAAAATGTCCAAAAATAATTTTGAAAGATAAATATAAATTTAAAAATTACTTTTAGCCGAAACTGAATTTTGCTTACATTCTTTCAAAGTCTCGTAGCTCGATGCTATCCACCTAGTTCAAACCGAACAAGTGCCAATAGTGCTATTCACTTGGCCGAACGACACTTCAAATGATATCCCCAGAGGGCGAGAGTTTAGAAATTCCATGGGGGATAACACACGCACTGGATGGATGGAGAACATTTGAGAAGCCACATAGATGATTCTAGAAGCATCTCCATCTATCTCTATCTCTGTGGAACCTTTTCCCTGGTTCCGCCAATGCTAGCACCTCCTGGTGGCGAGCCTTGGGAACATAGTCGCGAAGCTTTGTTTGAATCTAAGAGTGTTGATGTGTGGGACCAACGGTGTTGGACGTTTGCGTAGCTGGCCAAATAGGACGACTATGGTGAGTTGATAGCTTTGCTATGTAATTAATTCCTTTGGACCGAGAGGCGACGGTACAACACTAACTAGCATAAATGAACATTGCATTTAACTCGCTTTAATGCCAGTTTTCTGGTCCTTGGCAGTTATTTTTAGATTTAATGCCAGTGTTCTTGTCCTTTCGGTTCTAGTGCCAGTATTTTGGTCATTGGCGGTTTACCAGCTCTTTATTGCCAGTGTTCTGGTCACTAGTTACTTCTATCGTGATTTAATGCCAGTGTTCTGGTCCCCATTGTGGTTTGTCTTGCACTTTAGTGTCAGTGTTCTGATATTTATTGGCTTTTTATGCACTTTAATGGCCTGCTTTGGTCCCTTGGGGTTTCTCGAAAACTTTAATGCCAGTATTCGGATCCTTAGTGGTCTTTCACGCGCTTTAATTCCAGTGCTTTGGTCGCTTGGGGTTTCTCGTGCACTTTAAATACAATATTATGGTGACTGGTGGCTTTTCGTACGCTTTTATTCCAATGTTCTGATCACTAACAGCTTCTAACGGGTTCAAGGCCGAATCAAACATCACTCAAGGAGTTGATTTACCAGTTGTATATGATTAAAAAGCCAATGTCACCAATTACAGTTATTCGGCTACGTCCACATTTGAATTTAATACCTGCTGTTCAGTTATTCTAACTACTACTATTGTACTCGCATTTACATGGAAGGAGAGTGGAAAATCATTTTAAAAACCCCTAGTACACCCAACTTGGACTTTAACTTCAATTTCCCCATCATCGGCAGTCTAGTCTACTGTGATAGTAGTGCGTTCGACCATACGGCCACCGAAGCGGATAACAGTATTATAAACGTGTTTGTTTGCATATATAGTTACGATCTACTGGTTTGCCGCCAGTAAAAAAGAGTGAAATTGAATGATTTGGGATGTTGGGATTTAGTTCGATCTGGGTGAGTTAATTATAGGTAATTTTTGACAATGTAATTGCCAATCTGGTTTCCTCAGGCGAAAGTTAGTATGTTTCCTTGAAATTCTTCTTGTTCATCCTGTATCCTTAAAATTGTGCAAGTCGCAAAAAGGTTCTAATGGTAGTAATACCTATAAAAGCAATAGTAAAAGTCAATGTGGTATTTTTTTTAGATTGTTTAAGTACTTCCATTACCAAGGTAATTTACCACTTATGCTAAAGGTTATACCTTATAAGGCTAATTTTAGAGTAAATTATTCTTCATTTGCGGGGAGAACAAATGGGAAAACCAGAGTATGCATTATCTGTGGACCTATAATTTTTTAAAACTCTCTGTGATTTTGTATTTTTGCCCACAGGTTCTCTCTCTTGTTAAACTAATATTTTCACCAACATATATTATCTGTGGAACTATTATCTTCGCCAACATGAATTATCTGTGGAGCTAATTATTTTTGCCAACGTCCGTTTTCTGTTGAGCTATTATTTTTTCCAACATACGTTATCTTGGAGCAATTATTTTTTACAACATCCGTTATCTGTGGAGCAATTATTTTTTCCAACATACATTATCTGTGGAACTATTATTTTTTCCAATATCCGTTATCTATGGAGCTATTATTTTTTCCAACACCCGCTATCTGTGGAGTTATTATTTATTATCTTCGCCAACATGAATTATCTGTGGAGCTAATTATTTTTGCCAACGTCCGTTTTCTGTTGAGCTATTATTTTTTCCAACATACGTTATCTTGGAGCAATTATTTTTTACAACATCCGTTATCTGTGGAGCAATTATTTTTTCCAACATACATTATCTGTGGAACTATTATTTTTTCCAATATCCGTTATCTATGGAGCTATTATTTTTTCCAACACCCGCTATCTGTGGAGTTATTATTTTTGCCAACAGCCACTATCTGTGGAGCTATTATTTTTGCCTACATCCATTATCTGTGGAGCTATTACATTTGCAAACACGCATTATCTATGGAGCTATTATTTTTGCCAACATGCATTATCTGTGGAGCTATTATTTTTACCAACATGCATTATCTGTGGAGTTATTACATTTGCAAGCACGCATTATCTGTGGAGATATTACATTTGCAAACACGCACTATCTGTGGAGAAATTATTTTTGCCAACATGCATTATCTGCGAAGCTATTTTCCCCAACGCCCATTATCTGTGAAGCTATTATATTCCCTAACATGCATTATCTGTGAAGCTATTATTTTCCCCAACATGAATTATCTGTGAAGCTATTATTTTCCCCAACAGCATTATCTGCGGAGTTATTATTTTCACCAACATGCATTATCTGCGGAGTTATTACATTTGCAAACACGCATTATCTGTGGAGCTATTATTTAGCAAACACGCATTATCTGTGGAGCTATTATTTTGCAAACATGCATTATCTGTGGAGCTTTTACATTTGCAAACACGCATTATCTGTGAAGCTATTATATTCTCCAACATGCATTATCTGTGGAGTTATTGTTTTCACCAAAGCCCATTATATATAAAGCTATTATTTTCACCAACATGCATTATCTGTGGAGCTATTATTTTCACCAACATGCATTATTTGTGGAGATATTATCTTTGCCAAAGTGCATTACCTGTGGCGCTATTATTTTTACCAACATGCATTATCTGTGGAAGCTATTACTTTTGCAAACATGCATTGACTATATAGTTCAATTAGGTTGTTTGATGAATTAACACTTTCAAGCTATGTTTATTAAGGAAGAATACGCGTAAAAGATAAATAAATAAACACCATTGATTTTATGAGTACTAAGAAACTTAAGGAAGATATTTTGAAATTTCAGACAGTTGAGGTTTGTTGGAACCTTCTCTTGACTATCATTTTATTAAACAAAACAAAACAAATCAAATCTATTTTGTTTATCCCATCTTCCCATCTCGAGGCTCATAGATGCCGAGGTGACCGAGAAGAAGTCCACAGTGCCGTAACGAAATCCAGGATTAGAATGCGAGGCACGCCGGCGGGTGAATCCTCAAGTTTTTGTAAGAGTTAAAAAAGATGGCAACCCTGGACCCCAGTGGTGGTTCAAGAGGTCAAGCGCGTGCAAAACTGCATGGTCACATTATTGAATATTACACACAGTGGCGTAATTATGGATGGGACGTCCATGAAATGGATTGCTCGATACTCTAGGGAGGTAGCAGGAGAGGTGGGGGATAATGGAGTTTAATTTAGCCAGCTCTCCCTGCAGTATACATCCACTTGACATTCCCTCTGACTTCCTAAACACGCGTGCGCTTTGACTCTTTCTTTCTCTTTTAACACGTACAATCTGCTCCAGTTAAATATAGGAGCCGTTTACAAACAAGAATGTGAGTGAGAAACAAATAAGCTAAATACTTTGTCACCTTATAGCTAGTATGTGAAGGTGTAGTCAGGCATGTCAAACTTGAGGGTCACGGGCCAAATGTGGTCCGACACGTGGTTCTGTGAAGCCCACGGATATTAGCGATGATTCAACACAGAATGACCCGCTTCAGTGGCCGAATAGTCTAAGGCGTCACTCTTGCGCTAGACTCACCTGCTGATGACGAGGTGGTCGGGGTTCGAATCACAGTCGTGTCTACACAGGGTGGTCTTCCCTAGATAGTTTTCCTGTCTCATTCCACGAAAATGCATGTGGCTTCCCTCTAAAATGCTTACTTTGTCATCCCTACTTCACTTTAGTTCCTATCATAAATGCGTGTAGCCTAAACAGGTGGTAAGATGCGATTTTATATATAAAAGTCGGTGACCTGTTGGTCTAGGGGTAAAGTGTCAGACTTCTATGCTGGTGGCCGGGGTTCAATCCTTGGTCCCGGCAAAGATGTATCTGATTACCAAACCCTTCCTTCACCTCTGACAAGTCATCTTGTGAATGTGGGGAATGCCAGGCCTCCACCGTGGTTTGGATCCCACGTTAAACTGTAGGTCCTTCATTTCATCTCACAATCACCCTACCATTTCACATTAGCGTAAGTGCGTGTAACCCGAACGGGTAGTAAGACGCGGTGCTAATAATAATAATAATAATAATAATAATAATAATAATATATATATATATATAAAACACATCTTAGACACGTCGTAAAAATAGGTCTACACCATTTGAGAGTATTTGAGACATTTTATAAGTCGGTGATTTTTAGAGAAAATCTAGAACATGAGTTTGGTATACCCATTTTTTTAAACTCCTTACTCACCATAGATCCATTCCCAAAAAATTGTTTTATTTGCATCTCATATAATGTAAAATACTTGTCAAAACAAAAGGGTGTGAATACTATGTTGCTTTATCTTACAAAAAATAACAAGTATATAAGAGATAATAGGTTACGGGCACGAATTATACGTTATGGTAGGTGACCTGGTGGTCTAGGGGTAAGGTGTTGGACTTCTGTGCTGGGGGTCTGGGGTTCAATCCTCGGTCCCGGCACAGATATATCTGATTACCAAACCCTTCCTTCACCTCTGACAAGAAGTGTGTTAATCACAACTTGTGAATGTGTGAAATGCCAGGCCTCCCCCGTGGTTCGGATTACACGTTAAACTGTATGTCCTCCATTTCACCCTATCATTACACATTAGCGTAAGTGCGTACAACCCGAACGTGTTGTAAGACGTGGTGTTAATAATAATAATATACGTTATGAAAGTGACTTCAACACAAGAGACACACATTCTAGCACTCAGGTCATTTTTCTACAAAATAAAAACTTAAAGTTTCTGGTATTTAAATAGCGTCTTAGAATTGAATAATTTTTTAGTTAAAGATGGTGACACTACTGCATTTTTGAAATGACTTTTTTATTTTCAAACGAGTTTGACATGCCTGAATTAAATAATACTAAACTAAAACAGCAACATAAACTAGAACCAAAATTCTCTGTGTATTAACTTCATCTACCTTTACACTTACATACTAGTGATTCCAGCTTCTAAAACGTTTTAACACCTACACACGCTTCTACTTTTAAAGGATCCTGGATTTTATCGGAACAATGACTAGGTTTTCTTGCTCACTCTCAGGGAGACCTTTTTTGATATTTTCCCACCCATATTGCTCTTTCCCTCTTCTAGATTATTCTTTCGTAACGCCACCTCTGCATCTATTTTTACCCATCTGTCCTATTACGCTTTTCTCTTTCCCTCAGTTCTCTTCCCTCTATCTCTATGTCTTGTTCATATTCTTCTCGATTCGCTTTACACATTCTGTCTCTCTGCTTGATTGCATCTACCAACACCCGATAAATTTCAATTATCTTTCGTCGCACTCTCCGTCACACTAGCCGGGTCTCATATATATATATTTGCGCCTGCACATCGTTCGCTCTGTAAATACACTATAATTATTTACATAGTATCAGATTTCACGTGGCTCCTACAAAGCTAAATATTTACAAAACACAGGGTTATCCTACTTTTCACTCCGTACTTTGTGATTTCTCCACTATTTTTTTCTTTTTTATGAAATAAAGCAGTATAAAATTAGCTTTTAGCATTTCAAATGTGTAGTATAGTAACCGAGCTTACGCCTGTTTTGTGTAATTAGGAAGAGTGTTTTTATACTATTTCCAAATTCTGTGTATTATTTTGTGAATTCCCTTTCCACACGAATATTTGTCCAACTTTTTTGTTTTAATTTCGTGAAAATAGAACCGATCATGTTTATACATTAACAAACTACATTTTCACCCTTTGAAAATTGTCAGTTTGATCCTACTTTTTTTTNTTTGTAGTAGAGAATATATACTTTGAAAGAGGAATCTTTCTTGTTCGAAATCGTGTGAAAGGTTTACTTGAAATATTCTTTCTTTCAAGCTCGGAAAAAAAAGCTACAATTTTATCTCGCAATTTTTTTTTTATTCTTTGTTCCCTTGGCACACCATTTGTTAGAGAATTGTATACCCTTTTTGGTATTGTTCTTTCCCTTTATGTGTTCGTCCAAAAAGAAGGATGATATAATTAAATACCCATGTGTGTCACCATGGTACGTGGAATCTAACCAGAGATACAAACCTTTAACTATTTAAAAATAATTTTAAGTTATTAAAGATATCTTTATTTACAAATAAATCATCACTATTTTCCGTTTGTATTAAAATTACAGTCTAATTTATTTTAAGGGAGTTTCTTTATTTAGATTAGTTTTCAATGTACTGGTATATTTCAAAAACAAATTTACGTGATAGTATTCAATAGATTATAAAAATTAATAAACAGGCTCAACGATTATTTATAAGTATACTTTGGTGTAATTTCTGTGAACGTTTTCTTCATTAATTCAGTATTTTACTTACTTGATAAATTCGGATATTTTTCGTTTATTTTGGTTATGTTTAATTTCATCATTTTTGAATGAAATACGATAGTTGAATATTTGATCAAAGAAAGAATAAACGATCGATTTCTAGTGATTCTTTTTATAACTATAATAATTATAAAATAACTCAATTATTTTCAAGTAAGTGATGATGCGATCAGGACCTCAAAGCTAGTCTTGTGAACTATAAGTTTATGTTATGTTAATAACACCCGATTTATTCACGGCCATTTCAAAGTATGTAATTATATGACGTTTACAATCTCAATACTCCCTAACTATTGTATTGTTTCTGGTTAATATTTGTGTTACTTTGTATTTATCTGGTGTGTTAGAAGTCTAAACATGATTGTTAATTTAGTTTAATGTTAATAATTGGGGTTTTTCCAAAGAATATTTTTATAGGTTTATGCGTGAATGGATTTTTTTAACTGGGACTTTAAAATATTTTAAAAATAAGTTTAGGTCTTGGAATTTGTTTATTGGAAAATGGTTAAGAAGCGATCCTACGCGAAATAATTTTAAACCCTGAAATATTGGGTAGTTTCTAGTGTGGATTGTGTCCAGTGTTTTTAAAAAGTAATCCAGACCTCATGTGTCATTTGAATATATAATTTGTGGAAAATTACTATCAAGCAAGGCCAGAATGTGGTTTTACTTTTCTTACCTGAGCTATATTTTAGCCATGATCCTGAATACACAATACTTGGCTTGATATGAATTATATTTCAAGTAATAATATTTTTCTTATCATCCATCAACATTTCACATATTTTATTCACAGGATAAATATTAAAAAAAAACACTTTCAGACATTAGTTTATAAAATTCAGAACCATGCCAATTCAATAAAACTTTAAAACTGTCAAAAATATAAGAAAATTGTTTATAAGTATTCTTGATAAAGAAATAATCTGGTTTTATTATGGATCTTATTTTGAAACAAATCAACTTTTAAATCAAACATATTGAATGTTTACTTATAAATTTAAATTCGTATAAGTTTTAATTTGTACCTAACATTTATTGATTTTCGTTAACTATTTTTTTAATCCTCAATCCAATCTATGATTATATTAATCAAGAAGGCATGCCATAGGTAGTATCTTGGAGAAGGTAACTATTAAACAATAACCACCTATATTATTTATTTGTGTTAGCTTTTAATTTTGCATGGCACATTATCACCTTTCCAAAGTTAAGAAAAAGTGTTGTATTTTGGTGTTTCCCTACATGATGATAGCAATATTTCTTCGACATAGTTAGTGAGATGAGTTGGTTTCCCTTTAACCGAACACCTTGTGGTCTCATGAAAAAGTGTCGACACCTTCGGAGCTAGCACGGGGAAATGTAAGAGTATTTATTTATTCGTTGTCTTAGGAGGAATGATTAGTAGTGGCACCCTTTTCAATATAATATATCTACACTTTTTTTTACAGCCATTACTGTTTCCAGCCTATGGTCCAGGCAGACACGCTGCCGACTTTGCTAAGGTGTCGGATATATATGTACACTATATATGTATATTATAAAGTCCAAGATTCAAGAATAATTGTTAGAATATAGACACAATTAATGGTATTTATTAAGGTTTAAAATTTTAAGGCACCAAGCCTAGGATTTGATCAATATTGTGTAAATAATTGTGGATTAACTACATTTTCAGTATTAGTAAGCTCCGCTTGTATAGTTATTGTAATAAACATAATATCCACTTCAGTGGCCGAGTGGTCTAGTAATAATAATAATAATAATAATAATAATAATAAATGGAATTTATTTATATGGTGAAGTCCAAAGGCGTCACTCTGGTCTGCTGACGACGAGGAGATCATGGTTCGAATCCTGGTCCTGAATACTGAGGGTGGTTTTTCCAAAATTGTTTCCCACTCTCCTTCCACGAAAATACACGTAGATTACCTCTAAAATACTTCCTTGCTCATCTATATCCTATTAGAATAATCATATTATGCGTATTACCTGAACAGTTAGTAATACGCGGTGATTAATTAAAAAAATTAATATAAACATGTTAAATATAAAAGTAGTTTCACTTTCTGATATTAAATAGCCGCTTTTTTTATAACATTCTTTTTTTTTAGCTCAGCATCTTACTACCCATTCGGGCTATACGCTCTGTATCAACAAAATGGAAAGAGTGGTTTGAAGACTTGTTTACATGCACCGCTTCTTACTAACCATCTGAGCCATTTATGGAATTTGGATTAAAGAGGTTGACTTCTTGACGTGGGAGCGAGGAAACATTCAGAAAAATATACCTAATTACCCAGCCAGTGCTCAAGCCCCGACCTCCCTGACAAAATAAGTCAGACCAGTGTGCCCACTGGAGTTGTTGACATTTAATTTAAAATAATATTAAAATAGTGATGACATTTTATTTATTAATAGTGATTAAATTAAAAGTATGCTTTAGAGGAAACACATAAATAGTATAAGAAGAATGTAACGCAGCCCTTTTTTTTATCTAAGTCTTATTTCATGACTAACTATTTAATATCAAAAAAGGTCAAATTATTTCAAATGTATTGCGCTATGAAATTACTTAGGTTGCTAGTCTTAGCTTGGTTTACTATAATAATAATAATAATAATAATAATAATAATAATAATAATAATAATAAATCAATCATTGTTTATTTAGGATTTGAAAGAAAAAATTACATAACTGACTTTTTGATACAATTCCGAAGTACCTACAGGTACATCTTCAGGTCTTGCAGTCAAATAAATATTTAAAAAATAGTAAAAACTATAATAATAAAATAATTTTAAAAAAAAGCTTTACAGATATAAAATTTCCTCTCAAAAATATTTACATAGATGTTCGAATCATGCATTGAAGTATCTAGTCTTAAATTTTACTTTTTACTATACTTATTTGAGGGATTTCTCGGAGTGTTGGTGATAGAAAATTAGACAATTTGGGGATGGTGCATCTCAGTTCCTGTTTACCATAATAATTAGAGTATTTGCCGATTGTATACACTTCTTTGTTAGAAATTGAGCGGGTGTTAAGGGAATGGATGTTTATTTTCTTGTTTTATCGGAATGGTAATATCCTATAAAGAGTCTGTACTTATATAATTGGTTAAGAAGTAGAATTTTATGTTGAATGTATGTTTGTTTGTTAGCATTTTTGGTACCAAATATAATTTACAGGATCTTTTCTTGTAAATGCGAAATTTTGACTGTGCAACATTCTGTCGTTCCACCCCAGATGGATATGCAATAAGATATTATTGATTGAACTAATGATGTATATATTATTACTAACGGTTTGGTATCTAAGTAGATTGTTCTCAGTTTTTTGTATGTGCCTGTCATATTTATGATGTTTGTCAATTATAAGTCCAAAGTAAGTAATAAATAGTAGTAGTAGTAATAATAATAATAATAATAATAATAATAACAATACATTTAAATGAATGAGTGTAAAATTCACACGTAACAAATTAATTGTACTGTATTCTAATTTAACTATTCATAAGTCAATGGTTTTTTTTCCACCGAATCTTTATAACCGTTAGGGTTATACCATGGCCGTCTTTAGTTACAGGCCAGAGTGTTAAATGTGGCAACGCTGCTTGTAATGACGTCATGAGGCCTAGCAATCCGCTGGTTCTAGTAGAGAATTGTGTGAATATTTACGGTTTTCTTCATTTAAAAATTTTTGAGTCACTTTGAGCGATACCGACAGTTAATCTAAATATGTTTTACGTATATCACTTACAAAAATACTTCAGAGGTTGAAAAATACAACAGATAAACATTTAAAGGATGATTTTAAAATAGGTAGGATTGTGTACCGTTCACAAACACGATTAGAATACTACGATGAAAATTACAAAAGGCACTCGTCTAAAGCCTATAAGAATATTCAGTGTTGCACTAATCCAAAGGTCCCTGTTTAAATACCCATATCCAGGTGTCCTCTTTATCAACTATTTCAATAAAAGCGACAGTGCTATTTAAAAATTGCTTTGAATACTTACCAGCCTTGGGATATAAAATTTTGAAACATTACTTTGTAAAGAGTTTAACTTTTTTCTTTTCTGAATAAGAATTTTCACTACAATATTTATAATTCCTATACTTGATGTAGTTAATAGGAAGTATATTTTCAAGCAATGACGAAACAAAAATTCACGCAAGGAATTGCCGCAGAAAAGGTTGTTTATTTTATTTTGCAATGTTTCTTACTACCCGGTGAGAATATACGCTTATGTACTAATTATATCAATGGTTTTAGGGTTGAGAAAAGTTATATTCATGGGAAATGTACCCAATTTGAGCGGAGGGAGAGTGGAAAATAATTTTGGAAAAACCCTCATCAGAACACCCAACTGAGATTCGAACCTCGATTTCCCTGTCATCGGCAGTCTAGTCTACTGCGAGAGTAGCGTCTTAGACCATGAGGCCATGGAAGTGGGTGCACAGGAAAAGTTGCTTTTGATGTTTGTACTGAAGAAACTTATATTAAACTTTTATGTTATTAAAATCTTCATTATATAATGTCCATCAGCTTCAATCCTCAAAACGATTGTTGAAGGACTAGTTAGTCCTCTTCTGATAAGATAAATGAAATAGTTAACATCTGTATCACGCCCGATTAAAAAATTAAATGAATTAACATCATTCCAAACGAAAAGTCGCTTTGTAGTAAGCATAACCATAAATGTACAAAACTGAAAATTCTGGAATCATGTCAGTGGTTGAATATCACTAATCGCATCCACAAAATGTTCATCTATTGTATGTTTTACTATATGAGCCAAAACATTAAAGAGTGAACCACACAACATTTCAAAGCAAGTAAATTACACGAGAAACAAACATCCCGCTCCGTAAACCAACTGGACTAAATTAGCAATACTGCACATGGCTGTGTTGTCGACCGGCCTTAACGCATTGTTGCCAAACTTCAGTATTCCGACCTCAAACTAAATACGGTCGTGGCTATGGCTTAAGAAGTAATTACGCTAATAGGTTAGAAATTAGGATTGTTAAATATAGATGAAGGGAACCCGCATTTGCGCGAAGGTTGAGTGGAAAACCGGAAAACCATTTAGGAAAAACCCCCCTAGTTCACACGACCAAAATTCGAAATTTAATCTTTCTATGCTATGTTTGATAACTTTCATGGTAAACTGAGTGTACCATATTATTTGGTAATCTTGACGAGACTATATTTTACAAGCAATATAGGTCTACATAATCAATAATATTGTATGCTAGTTAAAGGTTGGAAGCTAGTTTCTACTATAATAGCACCTGAAAGTACTTATTGCTGTTTGTGGTTGGGTAAAATAAATGAAAAATATTATATGACTCCATCGTGTAACAATGGAATACCAGAGTATTTAATTAATTAATGTTGAATAAAAAAGTATTGTCCATACTCTTAAAAATATTATGAAAAGTAATGCCATCGTGAACGGCTAAAAATAAATATGTTTACTTGTAACGTTTATTCCATAAACCATTAATTATTTTCTAAAAGAAATGCTTGAAGTATATAATTCATGTTTTGAAATTTATTTGATTTATGAACCTTACCTTATTAAAAGTTTCAGAGAGGAACTTTAAAAAATTTGAAAACATTACAGAAGCGATTTTTCACAATCTTAACGTGATTGAGAGTATTAAGTTTGATTTTAATTAAAATTACGAATACTGTAACTAAATTATATAGATAGCTAATAAAGTTTTATATGAATATAATAATGTATGATTTTAAAAATTCCAAAAATAAAAAACTTTTATTTCTTGAATTCTAAAGAATGAAAATAATATAAGTGTACTAATGTGGACAGGGTGGTTTGGATTAATTATTCCTTTTTAGAACTTAGCAGTAGTTTTGATGACATAATCAAGATAAAGTAACGTTTTACATCTTCGTGATATTCTTATATTCTCGTAATTGATTAAACCAATAGAAAAATCTGTTGTTTCAAAGTAAATTATACATTCTTTGATATAAAATTAGCTAATTACAGCCCACATTGTTGATCTAATGGTCTGAGGCGTAGCTTACTGCGTTATCATAGACTGCCGATGAAAGTAAGATCGGGATTGGAAACCCGTTCGGATATACCTAGGATGCTTTTCCCTGAATTTTTTAAAAAAAAATACATGTCCAATTATAATTATTTAGTGGTGAGCAGAGCAGCGAATACTTAAACTGAATTAAGTGAATTTAACTCATTTTCATATTGTGATTTGTTCACAGGCAGGTAGTCTCAAATCATGTTTCAAATACTTCAATTTTATTATATAAACCAATGAATAGTTTAGAAAGAGATACATTTCATACAACTCTCAAATACAGCTAAACTTAGTTTTTCTGGACCATTCCGGACCATTCTAAACCCAATATCATTGCTGAGGGAAATGCAGGTCTTATGGAGTACAATTTTTTCTTCACTCCCCCTCTCAGTTAACTGTTGCCAAATCTCCTCGCTCTCAGCTATGTCTGAAGGTGTTGTGCTGGGCTTGGAAGGAGCTACTGGCAACCTCGACTAACCAGTGTTGCGAAACTTGTCTAATATTTGAGGGGAGATTGATCACACAAAAACGAGAGAATGACAACGCTGTTTCCCAATAGTATCCATACATTTCCCTCAGAGATGATATTCATACTAGTAGATTATTCCATGAAGATAGGTTAAGTAAACCTACAACTTTATAGCTATCTAGTTGTAAGTTAAAAACTTCATATTTGAGCCAATGAACTAATGCACTCTTACTAATGATTAATTTGAAACAACACTGCTTCTAAAACTGTACATAATCAAATTTTATCTCGTAATATATCAACTTCTGTATATTTATACTTTTAACCAGGTAGAATATGCGTCAAGCTTCTTATATCCACATAGTTGTACACCAAACCTGTTCCAAAAACTACTTCGGTGGCCGCATGGTCCAAGGCATCACTCTCGCAATAGACCTGACTGCCGAAGACGTGGTGATCAGGCTTCGAGTCCCGGTCAAGTGTACTCAGGGTGGAATACCATTTATTAAAAACTCTATATCTCTCTCTTACAGTGTAAATGCGGGTACATTTCCTTTAAATTCAACATTACTAATCCCTTACACACTAGTGTAATTAGTTCATATGCATATAACCCGAACGTGTAGTGAAAGATGGTGCTAAAACAATTATATAAATATTACATATTATACCAAACAGTATATATACAATAACATTAACTAGACCTCAAGTCATTAATGTATCTTTTTTTTGAAATACAACAAACTAATTTTTATTAGTAACTTTTATACCCGCCTCTGAAATTATGTCTAGTCACGCTAAAATTATTGTTAGTATATCAGGCAGACGCTGTAATGGCAAAGCTTTGTTGTCTGGTCTTATTTAATACTGTTCTAAGCTTTATATTGATGGTAATAATTTATTGGTCATTTCTAATTAATGTCAGTTAACAATGTTGGTACCAGAAGCGGTGGTTGAGAAGTTTACGGCGTTAATCAGGTTGTCCCAGCAAGAAAGTTCAACATTCTAAAAGGCTATAGTATTATTTGTCATTGTAAGTCAAAGACAAGAGCTTGTATGAACAAATGTCCTATTCAGAATGGTCTCCAAATAGAGATATTTTTAATTGGTATATTATAATAAACTTTAAAAATTCCCATAATCAACAATAATCATTCACTTTGCAACTGATGTGCTGCTCGTCTGAGAGAATCTTGACGTTCCTTTTCTGCGGGAAGTAGCATTCACGATGTTATTGAGCAGTCTCTCTCATGTTACGATAGTGAGTTAAGGATGGTGAAGGTTGAATTTAGAAGAATTATAACAGAATTTCCGTAAAAGGAGTGTTGAAAGCCATTTTAGGAAAAAAACACCCTAAATGCACCCAAACGAAATTCGATTCCCAATATTCCGGTCATCTGCAGTTTAGTTTATTGCAAGAGTGATGCCTTAAACCATGTGGCCACTGAATCAGGTACACATATTTTAAAATTTTCCATTTATATATATTTAGTTCTAGCTTTAAGGGGATACCCCTCCATATTCCTGTCAAATTTAAACTTTTTAGCTCCTCATCTAGAAATGGTTAATATTTTTCTAGGTACACACAAATACAAACATAAACACTTATTTTCCTTTATATTATAAAGACCAGCAGTTTGGACCGCTATTCACGCTAGTAAGCCACATCAAACTATATAAAATCAGGACGTTCAACATCTGGCCAACATAATTTTTATAGTTTCTCCGAACAATCCTGAACTAGCTATGGCAACCATAAACCATTTATGGCAGTTAATAAATAAAATAATATAGGTAAAATAAAATATTACCTACTCCTCAAACTGAGTGCACTAATAAACTCAATCCATTGCAAATTCAATCTTTACCTAATGGTTGTCATAATATACGTAAAACGAAATATACTTTGTTAGAAAAACATTAAAAAAATAGCATCACATTTCGCCTAATAGTATACATGAAATAATATACTTTGTCACAGAAATATATTAAATATCATATCTTACTAAAGATAATCAAGGTCCCCAAGCTATGTCGCCAGAACGTTTGTTTTAATTGCTATCTCACAACTAGATAGCTGTTAATTTATTCTTTGATTTTTAGCTATGTATTCTCAATACTAATGGCTCTACTAAAAAATAATATTTGGTTTTTATGTGTAATTATTTTTAGATATTTTTGTCTGCTTCTACAAAGTTAAAGATTTACACCAAATCGAGATTTTTTTCTTTTATTAAGTTAGGAAATTTTTAGGCCCCTTCCACCCCTGCTCACCCACACCCCGTTTACCAGCACCTAATAATTAATTCCAAACTTTCCAACTTTTATTGTTATGTGGTGTGATCCTTTTACCAAATTGGCGAATTTAAATTTTCTTCCAAGCCGAAAAGTATATTATTAATTCACTTTAAAAGATGTTAGTTACTCCCCATTCCCGTCCCCTCCCATAGTTCGTACATTCCCAATCTGAAATTTTAAGACTTATTTCTCTCTCCGATTGGTTAACTGATATGATTTTTTTTCGTGCCTAAAAATTAAGTTTTTAGCCATCTCGAAAATAGTGTTCTATATTAATTGTATACATTTTAATCCCTTCCAATTTACGAGCTTTGAGATTCCATGTTTATACGTAATTCCTCATTCGGAACATATTTACGTACATGCACATTTCAATTCTCTACCACCTCTACCCCTTATTACCTCCCAAAAAAGTTTTTTCCCCCCATATTAGCTTTGGAAATTTTGAGGGGATCCGCCCTCACCCTTTTCCACCCATTTATTTTGAAATTTAAGAATTTTCAGATATTTAGATTGCTTGAAGTCGTACTTATACCTGCCTGTTAAATATCAATCTTCTAACGCTGTGAAAAGTAACTTATTATTGTAGTTTTGGAAAAATTTATACCTCCCACATCACCAGCTTCCTTTTAGAAAAAGCTAATATTTAATACTTATTTATTTATTTGAAATCATCCCTACTGAAAATTTTTAATTTCCACCTCATGGAAAAAGTTTTGTTGTTACATCCCTACCCTCCATCCTTATTTCCAGGATTCCCATTTTGAGATTTAAAATGTTCAGACGTTTATGGTTATTTCAAGTGGTACCTATAAATACTTGCTGAGCTTCGGTTTTATATCACATAGAGTTAGTTTTTTCTATAAGTTTAAGATATTTTAACCAGTTCCCTCCCCCATTCTCATTTATGTAACTCCCACTTACAAGATTCAAATTTTAAGACTTATTAGGTTATCTGGAGTAATGTTCCTATCTGAGTGCCAAATTAACCTTTCTACCACACTTAAAAGTCTCTTTTGTTTTTATACCCCCTCCTATTTGTCTCAAGGTCCCACTTACAAATTTCAAAATTCCATACTATTATATTTATTCGGATTGGTTCCCTTTAGCTCAATTACAAATTTAAATTTCACACCACACTGATAAGTAGTGATTTCTATTAGTCTTGAAAGTTTTAAACTCACTCTTTACCTGGCTCACAAATTTTAATTTTCTAACTCATTTAAAAGCTTATTCCACTTATACCATCCCCTAAAACCACATTTTGAAATTTTTTCCATTTTTAGATTTTCCTGGTAGTATGTGGGAATCCCTTTCTTTGCAGTCCTGCAAAATTTCCGTTTACAGCTCATCTATAAGTGCAATATATTATTTTGGACAGACACACACACACACACACACACACTCACACACACTTACTTTCTGCTCTATATTCTATACCATATGTTTGATAAATAAAATGTTTTTGTGGACACGATACCATGCTGCAAGAAGATTAAGATTAACGTTAAAAGTAATAAGTACATATTAATTCCCCCACCCTATTTTTTTATAAATAATCTTTAAGATAATTAGCATTTGTCCAAGAATACTGATCAAACTAGATAATTTTGTAAGAACTATTTTTTAAGAGATGCACTTACAAATATAATTTTTAGTAATATGTATTAAAAATATTAATAATACAATTTATGTAAGCTAGCATTATCTAGTATAAGTATGCCTAACTCATTTTGACATTATTAAGAAACATAGTCTAACCAACAATCCCACACACAAATGTTTTCATAATAATTAAGTAGGCCTAGAAAAATTTTAAATTCATAAAATAAATACATTTTAGTTCAGATAATTACTTTCGTGTACAACCAATAGGATTCCAAGACATAATGGTCCCTAAATACAGTATTTAACATTCATATTGCATACTTCACCACTAGATATCACTATAGATTCTTTAATGATCACTGTTATTTTACTGAGGCTTCACTTCTAGGAAGCATAAGACACATACAATATAATTTAAGTATAAGAATATTACATAGTTTAGCCTTTAATTGTGGTTAGGCCTAAGTCATAAAGATGATTGGCACTAGAGTTTCATTATGAACAAAAAAACATTAGATATACGCTGTAGCAGATATGCTATTTTTGTTAAGTTTAAAGTGTTGCGTTATAAATGCTAATGTAGTGTTTATATGTACTGATGTGAACAAAAATCACAAATATGTTCATTTTTATACTATTTACACACTGCGTTAGAAATGAAATAAAATATTCCATCCTATTACACTTCTTTGCACCAAGATAATAATATATATCGTGACCCTCAACATTGTAGGTCTGATGTAGTTTCATTCCAAAATAAAAGAGTTATTTTCATTTGCCTGCTCTCTTGTTGGGCAAAAAGAAAAAGAAAACACTCGCTGAGCAAAGCCGTCCGGGCTGTTTGCCGGGTAGCGGATGACCATCCCCGGGACATATTTCTTGCCTTCTTCCTGTTCTCCTTCTAGCCCCGCCCCTCCTACCTCTCTCTCTTCTTCCTCCACAGCCTTACAATTCACTAAGAGATCTAAACCACTTGGAAAAAAAGGTCAATATACGAAGAACAGATTGCACATAAAACGAATCTTGCAGTACCTCATCTCAAGAGAGATGTTTTACTATCTACCTCAATTATTTCAACGATTCTTCTTTCAATATAATAATTGGTTGTTATTCTTACGCAAATGTTTATTTATACCCGTACATGTATAGCTTCTACTGTTTTATCCAATATTCTTTTAAAGAATAAAATGGGGGAAATAGTCGTGAAAGCTTTTGGGAAGAAATTGTGTTTCATCTTGTGACGATTTAATTTTCCAATGTTGACGCTTTTTTGGTCGTAGCTCTAGTTTATTCTAACAATAAACAAATGTATCGTGATGATTTTCCTCCATAAAACATACTTCCTAAAAGCCCTTCACAGTTGCCAAAGACGCCCAACCTCCCCATATTTCACCCTAGAGACGGGCTTGTCAACTTCAACCCTCCCTTTCTCTCTTACACGCGAGTCCCAAAAACTTTCTTGTGCTTTAATGATCAATTATAGTGTCCACTCCATGTTTTCACATGCCCACTCTCTTATTGGACATGTCTAGAGCAGAGCTCTTCTATTTCTCCCCCACCCCTTCCCCTCACTCCAACTCCTTTTTCCTTTTTGAAGCCAGTTATTGTCTTTCTCGCACGCACGCCCACTTTTGCTTCGCACAATGGCAAATTACCGTACGTAGGGAAAAAATTACAGACAGAAGGTCGTTGTTAGACGTGTAGAATTTAACTAATTTTGCTCATTCATAACGTCATTCATTTGTCTTTGTGAAGGGCTAAGCGTCTTTTTACACGGGTATTGGGGTTATTTTGACACACAAACTTGTAGAGAACGTTTAAATGATTGTATGACCTACCGTGGCGTAGCTGGTTCAGGACCATGTATCATGCACCGGCCTATTGGTTTGAGAGACTATTATATTAAACATGACTTATAAAGTTTAGTGTACCTAGCTAAACATAATATGTAAAGAGAAATATATTATATCTTTACATATTAAGGTATTACACTAAATAATTATAAAATATCAAATTATCTAGAACGTTTAATGTAATATTAAATCTTCTTAGCACCACGTCTTACTATCCGTTTGGGTTTTACGCTTATTAACTAATTACGTTTATTATTTTAGGGATTAGTAAGGTTATATTTTTAGGAAGTGTAGCCACATTTGCGTAGAGAGAGTGGAAACATTTTTTTAAATTACCTCAATACACCCGAAAAAAATTCGAACTTGGATATCCCCGTCATCGGCAGTCTATTCTACTGCGAGAGTAGCGTTTTAGACTATGCGGCCACCAAAACGCGTATAGTATTAACTATTTCACGAAATTGCTTATTAATATAATTAATGGGATATTAAAGCATAAAAATATGTAATAATATTACTATGCTATTTATTTTTAAATATAATAAGCTTGTGTTGGTTACACAGAATCGTCGGCGTTCAAATATATTCAGTCCTTAGCATTTTATTTTTGAATAAGTCAGATTTTTTCCCCCCAACTATTACGTTTAACCCCATGGTTTATAAAAACTTATTTCAAGGGATATGGCTGTAATATATTTTTGAGTACTTGTATCCTAATCAGCATGGAGAATGGATGAAGAAAACCAAAATGGTGAATCACATTCGGAAAATTATCACTCAGCGCCCCCAGATGATATTCGAACCTTGACCTGCCCTTCAACGGCAATCTAACCATTGGTGTGGATTTAAGACTTTGTTGAAAGACGATACAAATAATTTAGCATACTAGACTAACTACTCAAGAAGTTAGTACAACTGATGCGCTCACTATAATTTTTATCTCATTATTGTGTTAAACGTCTGTAAAAACTAAACAATATTTAAAACTTTTAAAAAATTAAATTATTTACAGCTTATATCCATGGAGATATGAATGTCAATTATTTATTAATATTTATCTAATAATATTATTGAAATACAGTTTTATAAAATATATATTGTTAAGTACTTCTCAAAATTAACCCATAAATAATTTGTAATACAAATATAAACATTTAATTGTATTAGATTTGTCCAAAGCCTTTGTCAAAATGAATAGCTTGAATTTAAATTGATAAATTAATGTATGTTGAATTTTGTTAGGTCCTAATTAAAATTACTTTTCTGAGTAGCAGATAATTTGCTTTTGTGCGTCCTGCATAATGTTATTACAATATTATCAAGAGGGGGATGTTCAATTATAGTGAACTGTTGATGAAACCGTTTATAGGACAAAGAAAATCGATTTATCGACACGAGTATCAAACTTAATAAATACACGTCAATGAATTCTCCAATGTATTTATAAGGCTTTGTGAAAGTCAAGCTATAAATTACCGATTATTAAAATCTAATTTTGTTAGTAACCAACTGTATTAAAATTTGTTTTGATGTTGAGAATTAAAACAATACTTTATTTTGGGCAAGTGTTTGGTTTTTTGTTTGATGCTTTCACATTATTATTCGTCACATTAAGTGGAGTCTGTATTCAGCGGGATTTTGTATTAATAAATCATCTATGTCTATATTTTGTTTTTGACTCGTGTCAGTTTCAATAACAACATTAGCTCTATCGATATGATTAAGGATAAGCTTACTTACACTATTGAATAAGGAAAGAAAAATGTGTAATATCATAGATCATAAATTTATAAAGAAATGTTTTAAATAAAATATAAATAGTTTTAGTTTGTTATGTCCCTTCAGCACATTTCCCCTTCACCCACTAACACTAATCCCACAATTAGGGTGCTCTCCTATATTCCGTTATCCATTCTCCCGAACATTAATTCTCCTCATCTATCTCCCTCCCACCCCCCTATTCGGTAATTGGCTTAACATACCTTCCCCACCTACCCCTACAACTCTATCTTTGTTCCTCTTTCATACACTCAGCCATTCAATCGCGTACTCGTCAATTAGTCTAAAGTGTAGGCCAAGTGATTTTAGGCGAACGTACTTTATGTGAAGTTAATTTTTAGAATAAGATGACTTAAGGAAATAAGAAAATTCTGGGAGATGAAAAGGAGGAGGCAGAAGACAGGGTGCATTGCTGGTATAAGCTCAATGACAAGAGGAATGAACCTGTTGTAAGACAAAACAATTAATAATGATAAAAATAATAATAAAAGGTAAAAATACATCTCGTTCAATGATATTAATTTTAAATTTTAAGCCAAATTATTTTTGGCCATCTCACTTTGGTTTTTTTCTCTCAATTCATTTTAACTTAGTACAAATTACCTTAAGTGAACTAACTTTTGGTTTACTTAATTTTTAAACTAAACAAATTAAGGTAATTTATCTAGCCTTAAGCAGTAGTATTAAAATTTTCAAATACCAAAACTAAGGTGCCACAATTCATATATTTAAATGTACGACATGAGTACTCATAGTGACAATTATAGTACTTGCTTCAAATACTCTGTTTAGGTGTGGGCCTGGTAATTCTTCTAAAGATTTCGGGAAAAAGTACCGTTTAGTATCCAGTTTTTTCTAATCTCGCACTATAGTTTTCAAAACTGCCAATATTATTAGGCTTATAGATGTTTAAGATTAATGTAACTTTTATTAGCTCTTGATAGCTACGTTTCATTATTTCACAGTTAAAAACCTATAACTTACTTTTTTAAATTTATATATTTAATTAAAATATAATCTAAATAATTGTATTTAGATTAAAATAATTTTATATTTATAGTGAACTACAGGAATTACTGAAAATATATACCTAATATATTAAAATCTTTGAATGTATTAATTTTCTACTAATAAGATTTGAACCCCTTTTCATCTCAGTCACGCATTTGATACATAGTTTATAAACTAAACCTGTATAGATTATACACGTTGTATCAAATTAAACGCTATCTGTATAGAGGTAGACATGTCAGTTTACTAATTTCACATAGAGAACATTGTCAAACCAGCCCACTATGGTAAATATAATAGTTATTTAAATAAAACAGTTAAAAAAGTAAATTCAAACACCACTTTAGAAATAAAAAATAAAAGTGTATATTAATATAAAGTTTAACACGTTTGTTGACTAAACAAATACTCAACTGAGACGATTCCAGGATAGATCAGTGGTTAGCATTGGCGTACTAAGCCAAAGGTCTTGGGTTGAATTCCCGTGTCCAGATGCCAATTTTCATTTCAAATTATTTATATTAATAAAACTAAATCATATTAGTCCTAGGGTTGGCCCAAAGTTAATCCAATATTAATAAAAACCCTAGTATATATATATATATAAGCTTCATAAAGATATTATAAGGGTAAGGGTTCAAAGTTTTGTATTTTACGCAATTAAAACATGAATGGTTTATAAAATTGTATCAAGCAGTCAAGTATTAAATTCTTATAAAAAGTTTAATTATTTAAAAGAGTAAGCATTTTATTTTTACAAATAATATAAATTTGCTATACATTGTATTATGAAAATGTCTCAAAATATTATGAATTACCTAAAGCATAAATGTTAGTAACTATGCTACTTAATGTTTTAATGTGATAGATTATGTGATATGCACACATATTAATATTAGATTAAAAAATATTGCTTGATTTTTAAATGCTTTTTTTTTGTAGATTTGTATGTATTACTGCAAATATTGGTATATTAAAAAATATAGACATACTTTATTTGACTAGCCTTACATAAATTATAAGGACTTTACTTTGAAGCCAATTAAAATACGCCAAATAATTAAAAAGTGATCAAAATACGTTTGTAAACATTACTTTTTCATTTTGATTTGAGTGAATAGCCCCTTTAGTATTTGTTGTGAACTTTATGATATAAAAATTTAATTTGATTATGTTTCTTCACAAATTTGTATTTATGAGCTAATATTAATTTAAAATTCGTTCTAATTCAAAACAAACTCTCAGGTAAAAATCTTACTTTTAGATTATCATAAATCTGACATGTGCATAAATCAAAATCAATTTATTAAAAAAAAAATAACCTGGAAAACCCCAATTTTAAATATTAAATCTATTCCTGAAGATCTACCTTAAAAATAATTAAACTTAAACAACTAAGCGGTGGAAAAATACATATAATACATATAGCTCTCGTGTCAAAGCTAATAATAGAAGTATTTCAGAAATTAAATAAAAAGAATAAATTAATAAATTGTGAAAGATGTGACTGGTTTTGAAACTGTGTCAAATTAAACGAGAAATATTTTAATAAATTTTGTCTATCCAACGAAGTTTAAACTATCTTATAAACAACTTCATCAAACTATATGCCTAGGCGGAAAAAAAATCAGTTACATATTATCAAGTTTTGTTTTGTTTAGTTTTTTAGCACAGCGTCGTACTACCCATTCGGGCTATATGCTCATATATTAACTACGCTGATATATTAGGTAAGAATAGGTTGAATTTAGAGGAAATGTAGAAATATTTGCTTGGAAGGAGAATTAAAAACCATCTAGGAAAAACCACCCTCAGTACACCCAAACGGGATTCGAACCCCGAGTTCACCGTCACCGACAGTCTAGCCTATTGCAGGATTGGCGCCTAAGATCCATACTGCCACTGAAGCGGGTCATGCTGTGTTTTAATTGTTTCGTTTAGCATCAAGGCTATTAACTACTAAATTTAAGTGGTGAGAAGCAGAGAGATAGTTTAATCGATAATTAAAATGGACGTGGAGAGGGAATGGTAAACCCCCCTTTCTACCAGTATGTCCAGTCGAGATTCAAACCCAACATCCCCGTCATTGGAAAACCAGTTTATTTCGAGAATGACGACCCCTTAAACTGTTAGACCATCGATTTTTTCCCAATTATGTCCTTATGTCCTAATTATCTTAATATGTTACTTGCTCAACTTATAATCTAGCCAGCTTTATAAAATCCAATCAAACACGATGGAGAGAGAGAGAGAAAGAAAGAAAGAGAGAGTGAGTGAATTTTAAGTTAATAACCTAATTTACATTGCGAGAGATATTGGTAAAAAACGTGCCAGTGTACCCGGCCAAGGCTGGTTTTAACATTATAAGCACTTGTTTAGGGCATCT
>CABFVX010000005.1:678068-765426 GCA_902151425.1 Timema shepardi | reverse complement strand
GGCTCACATTAAATTACAACCAAACATATACATTCAAAAATGTTGATAATAATGATGATGGTGACCTGGTGGTCTAGGGGTAAGGTGTCGAACTTCTGTGTTGAGGGTCCGGGGCTCAATCCTTGGTCCCGGCACAGATTTATCTGATTGCCAAACCCTTCCTTCACCTCTGACAATACGTTTATTAATCACAAATTGTGAATGTGTGGAATGCCAGGCCTCCACCGTAGTTTGGATCCCACGTTAAACTGTAGGTCCTCCATTTCATCTCACAATCACCCTACTATTACACATTAGCGTAAGTGCGTATAACCCGAACGGGTAGTAAGACGCGCTGATAATAATACTAATAATCTATTACTATTATATCATAAATAATTATTGCTGTTGCGGTCCATTCATAGTGATAATTATGTTATGCAAAGGAAGCCTTAAAACGTCTAGCTGAAGACCAATCACAAAAGGGAGATACTAGAAGAGAAGCAGACGATATTGAAAATAAGATGAAAGAGCTAGCATTTGTTTTTATGCTGAGCCGTTGTGATGAGATTTTTTAAACTTCTTATAGAACAAGATAAGTTTTTCAAAATAAGAATGTGAACTTAAAAACATATGAAGTCTAATAAAAATAACTTTTCTTCATATATTACACAACGAAAGGTAATGTCGAGATGATTAAAGAGATGTATGTATATTGGGCACCACTCCTAGGAACTAGGAGTAAAAAACAAACAAACCTTTAGCTCAGCTAGCTCTGACAGTGGCACGATGACTCTTAACACTCGATACCACTGGGTGTACTCGGGAACGTTTTCTAGATGATGCAATGTTGATGTGATAATAATGTCACTACCCCAACTACAACAATGGTGTGCTGCAAATTTCTACACGAGTT
The DNA here is from genome assembly GCA_902151425.1 of Timema shepardi. Lineage (NCBI taxonomy): Eukaryota > Metazoa > Arthropoda > Insecta > Phasmatodea > Timematidae > Timema > Timema shepardi. The sequence goes on along the minus strand of CABFVX010000005.1, from coordinate 764,531 downwards.
GAGGGAAAATATATAAAATATAGCATGAACAATTTAAATAAAATGAATCACTGAATGAAATGTACTGCTTTAAACAACAATAGAAAACCAAAACCACTATTAAAACCTTTGTGCATTATTATTATTATATTATTATAATATTGTTTCATTGTTACCACATCCCAATTATACCTATGGAATCCCGGGTAGATATAATCATCATTTTAAAAAATAGAAAAAAAAATAGTTACATTTATTTTTGAACAAAAATAATCAATAAAAAATTATTGTTAGCAAAAAATTAAAATATATCAACAATCAATAGTTGTATTAATAATTTTGCAGAGAATAAAATATTAATTGAGGTTCTAGAAGAAATAAAATGTCTGAATTTCTTAGATTTATACTGGAAAACTGATATGAGAAAGAGAGAGAGAGAATTTAAAACAAAAATTAATGTTGAAGATATTCCAAAATCTCACCAATAAATATGTCCATGTTGAAATAGCACGAACGTCTGTAATTGGTTTCCTATTCTTAATTTCAAATCCTCCACACTTTAAGTAAATAAACAGTTTCTCGTTTTTCCCTAGACACTTAACTTCCTATATGTGTACTTGTATTTTACTTTTAAAACGTTGTTTATCTTTAAAACATAAATTTAGCTAGGAGCCACACAGATTTTATTCTATGTTTATAAGACGTCGAGAAAGGCCTCAATCTTCTTCAAAAAAATGTCCATGAATCAAATTTAAAACCATTTTATTTTTTCCAAGTCCAAAGTGTAATGTTATTTTTGCTAAAAGAATTACTTTTAATATAAATTTGATAGTTGGTTAACTCAGTCTTTCAAATACGTTATTACGTTGACAACTTTACTGTTTATTTGTTTTAAATTTCAATCACAACTACTAAAGTTTCGAATATTAATTATTTATTTACAATTAACATATATATATATATATTCTTACCTTTATTTCACAATATTGAATTTTCCTTATTTATTTTGATTCATAAAATGCCACATGGTATACTTTTTTTTAGTAGTTTATTTTAATGCTATCGGCGTTAAGGAATGGTTTATTTCGAAGCTATTATGATCTTAATTTAATTTATGTTCTTGTACGCTTATAACATCTGGCTGTCATTTGAAGAACTAACTACCCATAGTGGGAGAGATTGTTATTCTCATTTGGATTTTTGGTGCAAATTTAAAAAATAATTCTAAAATTGATTTATGTTTATTTGTCAAATTATAATATTAAGGGATTTTTATAATAGTACTATCTTTCATTGCCTAAAGAGTTCAGATTTTTTTATTAGTTGTAAATCTCGACAACTAGTGTTCTCATAGGTCAGAAGTTAGTTTAAAGAAAGAGAGAATATGTTTGTTAATTGTTAATGGTTTTTTGTTTTGTTGACTCACGAAAATTGTTAAAAAAGATAAGGATGGTCTCCATTTGGGCCATCTTAAATATATTATTTCTCTATGGTTAAACATCATTTTGGAAGCACAAAGTTATTTAAAAGTAAGGAATAACCCTCAAAGAAGGGCAGGAGATAGTTTCAAGAAGAATAGGTAAGATATAAAACCTAGATTACATAATAGTTACCGGAGAATGAGATCACCAAGCTACATTATTGATTGAGACGAAATCCATCATCATACAATTATTAGAAGTGTCAAATTTTACATGTATATATATATATATACTAAATATTTTAATCAAATATAAAGCCTAAATTAAACCTGTTGTATTATCATTTCATTTCAAGGAATATTTCTGTAATAATTCATAATTTTATTTTTGTGTTTTGTCATCACATTTCAAGTGAGTTTAAAAATATTTCAAGTGTTGCTTCACAATACTTATATTAATTTTATATAATAGGAGGTATTCCTTATTAGGAAAACTTATGCATTAAAACAAAAGATAAAATGTTGGCCATGGACTAGGGATAAATAAAAAATAAAATACAATTTTAGTGTAAAGATTGAAAATATATGTCAATGAATCTGAACAATGATTCTTTAAATTTTTTTTAAAAAAAATGCGATCTGTAAAAATTGAAATGCGTGCTAGTTTGGAAGTATTTACGTCAATTTATTTTCTTCTGCTATAATTACGAGACACGCCACTCACTTGTTTGACAGTCCTTCGCAAGCGTTAGAATAAACTCATGGCCGACATTGAAAATAAATAAGGAAGATTCAACAAACTTCTTAGAAGGATACATATGTTTTATAAAAAGGTAACAGTGTTTTGACTTAGCTCAAAATTCATTATTTTAATTATTTTAAACAGTGTTAGATGGTCTTACTTCCGTTTTATTGTGAATGGATGTACATATTATTTTGTCACGCATGGCAAAAAATGGCGTTATGCCGCGGACGAACTTTGAGGTACATAATTTAAAAAAAAATGTAAAATACCGACAAATTAGACATTTTTTAGGAAATACACGTGTGGTGGTAAATAACGTTACAGAAGAGTTGTATGGGTCACTAGACGACCAGATGTGCACTTCAAGAGATGACGTTGAAAGATTTGCAAAACAATATTGCAAAATATATATTACCAGATATTGATTACAATTCAACTTAAAGTCGTCAACGTATATTAAAGAAGGTACCCAATAATGGAGATTCACCAGAAGTATATTTTGAATGAACTTTATAACATAATTGTAAAATACAATATTGATTGTGCATATATCTTTAACATGAATGGTCACAAATTGCACAATATGAGCTTTCATTTTACCAGTTGAAAACTACTAAAAATTCTAACAGAATAACTATGTGACAAGATAGGCTGGATGGCCAAGTTTACAAACAGATTTGTTACGTCAGATTAGTTATAAGGACTTGATCAAAGACTTTGTAGCTAAACAAAAGTAGGAAATAACTTTTTAAAGTAAAAAAGAGCTATAAGTAGTCAAAAATAGACGCTATTTTGCAGCTTTTGGTCCGATCACGATGATGGTTTGTATCTTCTAGATTAGAAAGCAATGAAATAAAATGTTTTATTCCGTATGGATAGTTATATTTCTACATTAGAATCATTATTTAAATCTACTAACCCAACTACATATATTTCAATAAGAAGAATATTTTTCAACATGTTTTTTTCTTGTAATGTTTAAAAAATAATTTAAAAAGTTTTTAATTTTATTTTTTCTATTCCCATAGATACAAGAAATGAGTTTTCTTATATTACTTGCTGCTATTTAGTGTTAAATAAAAATATTTTTTCCCGTTTATATATATATATATATATATATTGGAAAACGGGGGGGTAAGGGATAAGGATAGTGATTATTAATTGGAACTAAAACTTCAAGCAAACTAATGAAAATGTAATTATACCAATAGCTATTAACTAGTCTAACTGCAACAATGCTTATTATTTGTATAAAGTTACTCGAATATTAATGAGATTGAAGGGTGGTAGTTATATACGCCTTTGTAAATATTTAATTAGAGCATGGAGAAACACGAGTTCATAGTCAAGATTAATGAGGCAATTCTCCAACAACAAAAATTAATGAAGTAATCACACCACTGATTAGTTACATTTCAATGATTATGTGCGCTGGGCGCTATCAAAAAATGAAGCCACTTTATACAGCAGTTTAAATTTCATTTCTATGTTGTCTATGGATAGAATGAAACCTTTCAATGTTGCTAAAGCGGATTTCATCTGCCATTTTATTAAAGTTTAACACGCACTTCTGGCAAGACTCTTAATTAAGCTGATTATTTAGTGTAACAAGCTTTGATTTATTGAACTGTTCTAGTGCAAATACTTTTTATTTTAATATATTTCACAGTAGTGTTTGTAAACCAACAAAGAATGTTTTGAACTGATTAATTCTCATTACAGATATCTATATGAAGAAAAATTGTCCAATAACTACATAATCTATTCCAAAATTATTCTAAATTACAACATATGTTTTTTCCTACACATTATTTAAAATAACAATCTACGAATTTGAACCTCGTGTGAAATCAATTAACGGGTGTGTGAAATTAATCAACGGAAAACTAGGCCTAGTTTTGAGAGCCAATTATACGTAATGAAATTAATTTCGGTACTCTTATTCATCTGTTATAAACACATGTGATTTTTACTAGCAAGTATATGAGAGTCTTACACTTATATGTTTAATTTAAAATTATATTTTAGCAGATAATCCCAGATTAAATTGAGTTTCGATCTCAAAATGCAAACAATCAACAACATTCTTAAAATTTGAACGGAATCGGCGATTGGTGACGTTCTGAGTGTAATCATCCAACAACAAGGAGTAAATGATCCATTGTTTGTTTTAACAGGATTTTCCAATCGTTTTATTTAGCTATTTTGTAGTAGTTACTTAGAATTTAATCATTCACTATTTAATATTATTTAATACTTCCAATTAGGAACGTAGCTTGGGATTCTTTGTAAAAGATCGGTCAATGTATTCGTTAAACTTCGAACTATCCTGGTTCCAAAGTTGGTGCCTTCAGGATGGTATAAAAATAAGTCAAATTAAGCATGGTTAAGGCAAGTTGTGTCAAGTTAAGTAAAGTCAGGTAAAGATAATAAAGTGAAACTAGGGCTTCTCATGTGGGATCAAGGCTACACAAGGGGGTTCAAGGTTACTCAATTTGGGCTAATGTTATTCAAGTAGTGTCGAGGTTTATCAAGTGGGCCTAAGGTTGCTAAAAGGGGGGGTCAATGTTATTTAACTGGGGTCAAGATTACTCAAGTGGGTTCAAGGTTGTTCAAGGGGGTTCAAGGTTATTCAAGTGGGTCAAATCATAATTTCAGTGAGGTAAATTTTGTCTGCTCCACGTCTTACTACCCGTTTGGTTATTCGCATATTTTAGACTAGTAGAATTAGGTTATAGAGCATGGAATTAAGAGGAAATTACTTGCTTTTGCCAGGAAGGGTAAAGTAGAAAATGATGTATGGAAATCTACTTAATATACCTAGCCGAGATTAAAGGCTCGAGCAAACCTTTAATGAAAAACCTGACAATACTAAACATAAGCCTTTTTCTGCGTGCCCGCCAGATTAGGTATGAATTTCTATATATATATATTTAGCACGTCTTACTACCCGTTCAAATTATACGCCTATTAGTCCACGTAAATTGGGATTTTTAGAAGAAACAATTTCTAAATAGCTTGTATTTGGCACACGAGCTCTCAATGGGGTCAGGAATAAAGATCCTGAAATTTACCAACTGCTCGATGGATGAAATACCCCCTTTATAGCGATAAATAACCCCCATTGGGATTTGACGCTGGTTTTTCTCAATCTTGTTCCAAACTGTTAGTTGAACGGAAGAATAGAATATTAATGGAAATATTTTTCGCTAAATTCTACGTTAAAAGTGTTTTAATGACTATTTGGCTGTTCTCCACCCAACTTTAGCAAACAACGTTCATAGTTAATGGTAGCTTATAGCGCACAGCCAAAAATCATTCTAGCGTGGCTTTTAACAACGGATATCTAAAAACAAGCCGCTTTGACAAAAACATTAAGGGGGAAATTACAGAGCTGAATCTTATTCAAGGTATATGTGTTGCATGTTTTTTTTTACAAATGATTTACATTCTTTTCGAAAAGGGGACTTTTTAAAAAATTTGAGGTAGTTTCCACGCCACCCATTAGATAGAGTTTTGACGCGTTTTTTTATAGTGGTTTCCCCTGTAGGCCTATTGCACTAGCATTTTATCTAGTTTTATTCATTGATGAGGTTCAATTAGTTCTTCTTCGGTCGCTTTGTCTAAAGATCCTTTTCCATGACAGTTAGGGTACATAGTTGTAAAGCAGCAGATGTTGATGGCAGTCTATGAAATCGCGGATATATGAATCGAATGAACGAACAACTTGCTTGGTAAAATTAATCTTTGATGATTCAAATATTTTTAGGTTAGTGTAGCTTTGTATGATGCAAGTGTAAATTGATTTCCAGCACTTGCAATAGCTTCTTCTTTTGTTGTCAGGGGACTTCTAAATTTAGTGACAATGTCTTCTCGGTCTTTACTGTTATTTAATTTATATTTTGTTTGTAATTTACTTTCGCAGCCACTAAACGCTTAGACAAACAACACGGAATTCTTCCAGTTTTTAAAAATTATCGAGGACTTCAAATCGCAAGAAATATACTTAATTTTCTTTAAACTTCCTTGAGATTGAAACAAAATCGGATTCCTCTATCTATAGGAGCAAAGGCAATAAAGCTCGAGGCAAGATCAACGTCCCGGTCAACAATGACCACTCTATTATGCCGTTGAGATTTGTTTATGGCAGTTTTAACAATCAAAACGTTGGAATCATCTGGTGCAGTAATTATTTTCATTCCCTTCTATTTAAAAATCTTTACCAGTTGTGAGATTAAACAATCCTTATTGCTTTATTGACATCTTTCTACTAGTTGTGAAACTAAACGGTCCTTATTGGCAAATTTTCCTAGCATTTATATTTTTGCCGCTAGTTCAGGGACGTATTTTCGTAGAAAACAATTGCAGGACATGTGCGCTTAAAAAGTTGTTGCTGGCGTTTGATGCTTTTTGTACTGTAGGCATCTCAGCATAGCCGTCAAACATCACAGTAATTATGATGCCATAATGTTAACGGTAGAAATTGACGTATTTCTTTTAAATGTCAGCAAATTTCGGCCATACCAAAGGATGAATCAAGTTTCCTACATCAACAATGAATTCGTACTCACCTAAATCAATAAGTCGTTCTGGAAATGAAAGAAAATTTCATACAAAGATAATTTCTAATGTCGTTCTCACTAAGCCTGTTTCGTCAAATATATGAAGAATAAAGGTTTACTACATTTTATTTAAATACTTGAAATGACTGTGAAAAATACGAAACAATGAAATCTAATGAGCCACGAGACACTTGGTTATTTTTAACTAGCACTTAAACATTGTATAGCCTAAATATGTATAGCTATATAATCACATATTTGGTGTTTATTTTCAGATCAATCAAATAATATGGAATATGTGATCATAATAATAATAATTATTATTATTATTATTACTATTAGGTGTTCTGTTTTACTACAGGTCCATTCCTTTTGTCAATGAACTCCAACCACCAATGCGCCTGTCCTTTGTCTCCTTTTTCAGCCCTAGAATTTTCTTCTTTCTTTCATGTCATCTTAGATTTGAATCCTCCTTGTTCCTAAGCTCCTTTTTCTCTCAACCTTTCCTTCTATGATGGTGTGCAGAAGAGAGCTCCTCCTAAGTATGTGTTCGATCCAGTTTTATATACAAAATAATAATAATGTTCATTTGGGTGCCTATTCCCCACCAGGGCTTTGACCCTTATGATTTAGACATATATACAGCACACAAAAGAAAACAAAAACATACTATACACAACACACACAAACAACACAAATAGCAACCAGCCCCAAACCACCAAATGCTTGAAAATGTAGACATAGAGATCCGTTTTTTTAATGTTTGTTTAAGTACTAATATTTTTTAAACAAATATAATTTGAGATATAACACCAAAAACCTATAGCTTAATTCAATTACAAGAGTTCCGACCCAACTTACTATTTTGCGAAGTTTTGTTCAGATAACTAGATATTCGAGGGTGTCCAATGGTCGGTAAATACTCTTTCGTTCCCCCTCCCCTTACATTGACAAATTGCAGAGCCTCGTTCAGGAGCCGCGAATATCAAATATAACAGTATGTGATGCCTGAAAATCCAAATAGTCAACATAAATACCACAAATATAAATTCACTAACTACAATTATCCAGCCGCAGGCTGGAAACAGTCGATGAAAAATAATTAATATGTAACTAGCCAAACGATCATGTTCTACTAACAAAAATACAAAGTGTGCTTTTGCGAAAATAATAGTGAAAATTAATTAAAATTATTAATTTTTTGTAAAATAACCTCAATACATAAGTTTCTCTGTAATTTTCCCCTTAACTATTGTTCTTGTCAAACAATCCGGTTTTGAGATATTCGCTGTGAAAAAACACTTTAGGCTGATTTTTAGCTGTGCACTACTAACTACTCTTAAATTTAAACGTTGTTTGCAATAATTGTGTGGGGATTAGCCGAATGGTCAATAAAACACTTCTTGCCTAGGATTCAGCGATATATATATTTTCATTCATAACCTATTTTTTTAGTCTGATTAACGGATAGAAAGAAAAATGAGTAAAATCAGTGCCAAATCCCCATTGGATGTGGCTTTTCACCAAAAGCGGGATGTTTCATCCACTGGGCAGGTGGGAACATTTCCGATATTTATTCCTGATCCAATTGAGAGTCCGTATACAAAATATAAACTATGTGTAAATGGTTTCTCCTACTTGACTATTTTGATCTAATTTGCCCCTACTTTGTATTAATTATTCTAATGGTTTCAGGGATGAGGAAAATGATATATATATATATATACTTACATATAAACTCATATATACTTATATGTAGGGTGTGTATCCGCACTTGCCTGTACGGATAGTGGATTTTTTTTTTTTAAAAACTACCCTTTAGTACACCTGACGAAAATTTTAACTACGATCTCCTTGTCTAGTCCACTGCGATAGTAGCATCATAGACCATGCGGCCGCAGAGGACGGTAGGTTTGAAATAAGTAGTGCAAATTTATCTGCGGTTCTATTAAATGCGTATAACCCGAACGGGTAGTAAGACGTGGTGCTAATAATAATAATAATATTAATAATAATAATAATAATAATAATAATAATAATTCTATTAACATTTAAAAATTATATAGCTTAGGTTAGGCCAATAATATCCCGAAAAAGAATGTAAGCTCACAAGATCACTGATTATTTATTTATTATTTTATACATTTAGTAACCCTCATTCTGTGGATATCACCTAAAGTCGCACAGTCTTGAAATTCAGTCCCGAATTCTTGGAACCTAAGCACGTCTTTTCTCGCTATAACTGCTGAGCAATGAGTGTAGTACACCTCACTGGCTGAGTGTCTATCTACTAGCTATAACTGCTCAGCAATGAGTGTAGTCCACCTCACTGGCTGAGTGTCTATCTACTAGCTATAACTGCTCAGCAATGAGTGTAGTCCACCTCACTGGCTGAGTGTATATCTACTAGCTATAACTGCTCAGAAATGAGTGTGGTCCACCTCACTGGCTGAGTGTATATCTACTAGCTATAACTGCTCAGTAATGAGTGTAGTCCACCTCACTGGCTGAGTGTCTATCTACTAGCTATAAGTGCTCAGCAATGAGTGTAGTCCACCTCACTGGCTGAGTGCCTATCTACTAGCTATATCTGCTCAGCAATGAGTGTAGTCCACCTCATGGGCTGAGTGTCTATCTACTAGCTATAACTGCTCAGAAATTAGTGTAGTCCACCTCACTGGCTGAGTGCCTATCTACTAGCTATAACTGCTCAGCAATGAGTGTAGTCCACATCACTGGCTGAGTGTCTATCTACTAGCTATAGTTGCTCAGCAATGAGTGTAGTACACCCTGCTACATTGAGTATCTTCTCGCTATAACTGCTCAGCAATGAGTGTAGTTCACCCTGATAGGCTGAGTGTCTATCACTTCCTGATATGTCCCCCTTTTTGATCCTTCATACGCACCTTATAATGCCTTCACAAAGCATTGATTTATTCTTGAGTAATAAAATATTGTTGCCTGTTCCACATAGTAGATACATTACTACCCACACTTTTTTTTTAATTTCAGTCTATCAGAAAAAGTTTATAACATGTTTTTATAAATCATCCAAATAGCCTATGCTAGGGAGAGTTAAAAAAAATCACATAGACATCTAGATAAGTGTATACATTTATATCATTGACTTTATAAAAGAATAATAATGGTTTGAATTAATTAAGAAGTTATATTTTATTTTTAACTGTGATATCTAGAAAACTCGTTGAGTAAAACAAGAAAGTTTGGGAACCTGAACGCAAAACCATATATCCCGATATTAATCTTTTTTTTCTGAATACACAAAAGAGTGAACGATTTCAGTCCTAATTTATACCATCCTATTTATTTATTTTGCGCCGCATTTTACTAACCATTCGTGTTATACGCCTATACATTAAATACACTAACGAATTAGGGATTACTAATATTTAATTTATATTGAGTGTATGCGTATTTGCATGAAGGGAGAGTGGAAAACCATTTAGGAAAAACTACCCTCAGTACACCCAACCAGAATCTAACCCTGCTCTTCCCGTCTTCGGCAGTCTTGTCTATTGTGAGAGTTGCCCCTTATACCCCGCGGCCACCGAAGCAGGTATCATCCTAATTGCTTAGAATATATTTTTATTTATTATGAACATTTTATGTTTAATAGTTCTATTTACCATGTTTAACACAAATATAATTAACGGTTTGAAAAGGAGTAGGGATGAGGAGGGATGTTTTGGGGAAATACAGCCTTATTAATGCAGAGAGAGGCTAGTAAATTCACAGCGATAAGTCATGTATGAATAAAATTCTCCAGTGCACCCAGTTAAAATTCGAACCTTGACCTTTCTGTCAGTAGCCATTCACTGTATTGATAGCTTGGAACCTCAGGCCACGTATCTACCGCCTGTTTGATGTTTATAATTTTCAACTAAATCCATTAATGAGACATTTTAATAATTCCCCACCGAGAAAAACAACAATAGCTCATATGTGCGCTTCGATATGTCACTCAGTCAAAAGTGAGAAATATACAACTAAGGGGACGGCCAAACTGAGCGAGCGAGCGAGCGACTAAAACATAAAATAGAACACATTAGTTGTAATGAAAGGTGGCCAGACTAGAGCGAGCGAGCGAGCTCGACCCAGTACAGTCTAGTTTACAGAAGATAGCCAATATTATTGTATGTTGGTTCATTGAGGGCTAGGAAAACTTCTCATTTTGACATTTTTACTATTTAGATAGGTTTGGCACACTTGCTACTAACGGCCTAATTTAATTGGTAAGATCATAAACCATGCCTATATATATGTAAAACTGATATGTTAAAATTAATATTATTATCAAAGTAGGCCTTTACAAATAAGAATTACCATTGGCGTGGAGAGAAGATGAGAAAACCACAACAATAAATCACTTGTCAAAAACCACCCTCAGTGCACTGAGCCAATATTAGAACCTGCCTACTTGTCAACAACTATCGAGAGCTATCTGCTAATCACGCGCGCGCTCGCTCGCTCGCTCGCAAGTTTGTCAGTCTGGTCGAACCTTAATGCTCACTATGGTGGAAAGGATGCGTGAGTGATTATACACTAAAGTGGTAGTGAAGGAGACGCGATTTGAGGTAATTGTTTTTGCAGTTTTTAGAGCAAAACTTTATTACCAAAATAAATAACATATTTACCCAATATAAACATAGAGTTTAATTTTCTTTATATGCTGATATAAACAGTTCTCGAATATCTGTCACGAGCATAGCGGCATTAGGTGAAAAACTTTTTTAATAAAGATAAAAGTTGTGATTAAATTCCAGAACATCTTTGACAGATATTTAAGAACTTATGATATAACCACGTGAAGTAAATTAAACTCTATATTGCTACTGGAGAAATATTTGATTTATTTTAACCAAATAAATGTTTTGATACAAAAACTTGAAAAATATTTCCCTTTCCTTAAGATACATCTTTTGAGTGATATTTAAATGTGTCTAGAGAGGAGAAATGAGGGTATAATGAAATCAGGAGCATGCAGTGCCATAAATACAAATAAAACTCAATTTCCCTTCTCCAATCCCGGGCAAAGTTTGTGCGGGTTGTTGAATGAAGTCATCAACATGTTAGCCGACCGACGAGCCGTGTTGTGCTGACAGACCATCTGCAAACCATGCAGGTAAGCCCATCGTATCGATGAGAAAGTTTAAGAGGGAAAGGCCAGCCGGCATTACACGCCCATGAATAAAGTGGGTTGTTAACAATCATGATCGTAAAGTGTAGAGGTACTGGGGTTTGGTTTTCCTATATTGCTTCCAAAACTCTCTATCGTCACAAATGTGTGGATAAATTTTCTTTAAAATAATCCCCCCCTTCCCATCCATTGTCCATTAGAGTGATATATATAATATACACATGCGTATAGTCCAAACGGGTGCATTTAAGCAGTGAAATGACGTAGAAAAATTGAATTAAAGTAGTATTTGTTATCTAGACATCAAATTTAACTATTTCCTAGTTTGTAAAATTAGCTAGTCACTTTCTTTCGAACCCTTAGGTAGATAAAGTTATGTGATTGTAAAAATAAATAAATGAATTCAATTTTTTTTTATGGAAATTGACGTTTTGTGACCCATTGAAACCGGAAAAGTGGTTTTTGCTATGCCATCCGTCTTTGTTTCCGTATCTTGGCCTAAAACTGAAACAATTTTACTGGTCGGGCTTATATTCGGTATCCAGGATTTTCCTAAGGTTATCCTGCCTGAGGGGTAATTGCAATTAGCTATCCATCCCTAAAACTAAGGGTAGTTTACTTAAGGTCTGAAAGAGAATAAATCGATTTTATTAAAATCGGCTCAAGTGAGTTTGATTAAAATTCGTATTTAGACAATGTTTAGCATTACCAACACAATGGTGAAGACCAGGGGTCGGCAAACATTTTTATAAAGAGCAAAATAGTATATATTTTAGGCTCTGCAGGCCAAGAGGCAAACTCGAGGATATCGATGTAGGCCTGCCAACTTAAATAACAAGAAAAACAACGTTTTCACACATTTACTGAACAAAATGTAACGTAAAAATAATAATATAAATAGTAATTATTATACTTCAATTGTTTGAAATAAAGCTTTACTAATGAGAAGAATGGAAATGCAATTTTCGATTTACATTTCACCAAATTGTGGTTCAAGTTAGCACTCCCTATCATCAAAATTTATTGCAAATGTTTATCTGTTAATGTTTACCTGTGTTGAGATTCTACGTTTCTCATATTTGAACAAAAAATCCGCATAGGTACTTGCTGCCAAATACTGATATAAAACCCCGAACATATTGTTTTAACTGACTATATTCATCAGTTGGAAGACATTTATAGAATTCTGTTATATTCTTCTCTTGGAATTTGCCTTTTAGCCTGTCATAATACTGGAGATACATAATTTACAATTGAAGGTTAGGTGGAAGATCCTCAATTAAACGGTCAAATGGATTTTGAAATATTTAATTGTCTTCTGAACTTACATCAATATACGAAAATGCTGATGGATTTGAATTTGAATTTGAAAATATAGAATATATTCTTATTTCACGGGCTGCACAAGAATAGGTGGAGGGCCGGATTGGGTCCACGGGCCGTAGTTTGCAGACCCCTGATGTAAACTATGTTCTTTTTTCGGAAAAATGACTTAATTGGTACTAAACATAATCATATTTCTGCAATGCTTTGAGATATAAAATAAATTATCATTGCACGGTGCAACAAAAATATTTTATAAAACCAATAATGTATGACCTAATAGCCAATATATTTTTTAAATTGAGGTCTGAGAAATAAGTTGGGTGAACAGAGATGTTACATTATTCTCAATATTTTTATATAACGACGTATATTATTTCATTATGTTCTTTGGCGGAATATGATGTTCATTTCTCCATTATGTTTCTGTAACAATGTAGGCTATATTATTTCGTTGAACATGTCTTACACAAGTTTTTAGCTTATGTATCCATCCATAGGTAAAGGAGAGGACAACATATTTGCTGTGCACCATACCATTAAATTAAATAATACTTAACACCACGTCTTATTACCCGTTCCGTTATACGCTTAAGTACTGATTACGCTAATGGGTTTGGAATTGGGAAGGTTTACTATAGAGGAGGCGAACCCGCATTTGCTTGGGGGGAGAGTGGTGAACAGTTTAGATGAAAAAAACACCCCTAGTTCACCCGAGTGAGATTAGAACCTCAATCTCCCCCTCCACGGTAGTTTAGCTCAACACGAAACTAGCGTGTTAGCTAACTACGCCACCGAGGGTGGTATTAAATTTAAAAAAAATAGAAACTGGTGTTCTTTGGTTTATTGTGTATCAAACACGCTTAGTACCGAGTAGGTTTCAGTGTTTACTTTTCGTCTCTATTAAACAGTGGTCTCTAAATGTTTCGCTAAGTGGGCCCATTTTGGCTTTACTTTGGTCTCGCGAGTCACAATTTAAAAAAATAATTGTTTTCACAGTAATACAGGCTTTATGGGAAACTAGTAATAATAATAATAATAATAATAATAATAATAATAATAATAATAATAATAATAATAATCATAAACATAATGAACAGCTTCCAGCCCCTGGTTGCATCTGTTTGGAACATAAGCCTCTTCACCACCTCCTTTCCTCTCACCACCTTGGCCTAGTCCTCTCTCCTCCACACTCCTCCTTACACCCTTCAGCCATCTGTCCTTTGGTCTTCCTCTCGGTCTCCTATCCCTCCACTTCCATATCCAACATCCTCCTGTGCATCCTTTCCCTTTCCATTCTTATCACAAGGCCAAACCACCTTAGTCCTGCCTTCTCTATCCTGTCCTGTCCTGGCTCTTCAATATTCCTCATACTCTCCCATTTCTCATCCTGTCGAATTTTCTCACACCGATCCTGCTTTTCAGAAATCTCATTTCACTCCCCTACTTTCTTCTGCTATCCTGTTTATTCATTACCCACGTTTCTGCAGCGGTCCTCTATATTGGTAGGCAATAGGTGATATGACAGTAATAAGCAAACTTGCCTCTTTCCTATCACTCATGATCTAAATTCACATATCATGTTAATCCATAGCTTATCGCACATGTGGTTGGTCGAATAGATACAGTAAGATACAGTTTACTAGTTAGGTCCCAGGAAGCCTGGCTTGCTCTGTCTTGACAACCCACGAACCATAATTGAATACTACTAAAGGAAGGCAGGTCCAACTTCCCGATATAACGGTCCAGGGTTTGATTACCAGCAGTACCATAGGTATATTTCTCGAAGGAGGATTTTTCCTATGGTTTCCATGGTCTGTTTAATTAGGCTTAAGGTAGGTTCAAGACTTCAACCTGCACCACATAATCATCATCATTATCATCAATTTATCTTATCGGGACGAAGTAGGGGCACTAACATAGTGTCCCAACCTCAGAAGACAGTCACGTATACTCCATTCACGGTAGGAATTACTCTCTGAAAGGTCTTTTTTCCTACCAATATCCTTCAATATAATAGATTTCTGGTAGGGAAAAGGGACTTTCAGAAAACAATTCCTACTCTGAACAGACTTCACCACTGTCAGTAGAAGTCCAGGAATATCTAGCTTACAAACCCTGGTGGCATACAATAAAATAAATAAAAAAGAAGAATAAGAAATACAATTCATCTGCCATGAACCCAGTGTTAATGATTTTTGCCAAGTTTAATTAAAAAGGTATGATCTTTGAAAAAACCCTATATATTCATTTATGTAGCCATTCCACTCCAAATACTGTGTAATCACACAAACAATTAGTCTTATAAAGTACAACTGTTTAGAATATTTTGTTATATTACCTTCCATGAATTTTATTTAAAAATTGTGTTAATTAACATATTTTTAAATTTAAAAACTATTTTTTTTACATGGCAATGAAAACGACGTAGTTTAATTAGGCGAATAAATATACGAAAATGTTTAATAACTTTATTTGATAAATTATATACTGTATGTGTGGGAATTAAATTCGTGTTAAGGAATTTTACCAAAAACATTATTTTAGTGACCTTACTTCAAACTACTAATTAATTAATCAATTAAATGCTTTGGTGGCTACATGGGCTAAGACGTATCTCTCGTGTTAGACTATACTGCTAATGAAAGGGAGATCGGGGTTCCAATCCCAGTCGGGTGTACTGAGGTTTTTACGAAATTATTTTACATTCTCTCTCCACACAAATGCAGGTTAACTTCCTATAAATTCAACCTTACTCATCCCTAACTCATTAAACATAATTAGTAGGGATGTGCAAGATTCAAATATATCTCAATCAGACAAGAAAAAAAAATCTCGATCTTGTCTCGAAAGTTAAACATGAGTTTCGAAAATTCGAGACATTTAAAAAAAAATAGAAAATAAAATAACTGCCTTAATAACTTTACAAACCAAACAGAGAATCTATTATTTATAATGATACCTTATGGGTTCAACAATAGGCAGCACTTTACCTCCCAAAAGAGCCTCGAATAAAAATATTTTAGTTATAAATATGGTTTTTAGTTATCATACTTTGGTATCTTAAATTGTTACACCACAAAATTTAATTATAAATGGTATACACTGTAACTAGTACCATTTTATTAATTGCACTAAAAACATGTATGAGTTAGCTTGTATCTTGTATCTTAAATGTATGAATTAATATAAGACAATCCAAAGCAAGCGTCAAATGTCAAAAGTAACTCTATAAACTCTAAAAGCCTTAGTAAACATAAGTTACATTTTTGTACTTTCAAATGAAGTTCTCTCGTCTCGTAATCGATATTTTTTTAAATTGTCGTGTCGATATAATCTTGAATTGAATAAGTGGATATCACACATCCGTAGTAATTAGTACATATGCGTATAGCCTGAACAGATAGTAAGACGCGGTGATAAAAATAACCAATTAATTTTAAAATGTTCATAGAATCAAGAAAAATGTTGTTAATATGTGAAATATGAAATTTAGTTTTTGAATGGAAGTTAATCAAATCATATGCACTATTCAATGACAAAACGGTAATTTACTAAATATAATCCCAATCCCATTAAAACTAATATAATAATAATATTTTGATAAACTGTATCACAAAGTAATAATATTGCTTGTAGTATGTACTATTATTATTAATAATATTAATCTAGATTTTAATTATCTAGTGTTAACTGTACACTAACCTGTTTGAACTAGGAAAAAATAGTAAAAATAGTTCAATGTATTTTAGTTTAAAGATTTTTTGTTTATTAATATAATATATCAATATACCAGAGGAATTTGTTTAATAAATACAACATTCAAAGAATGTTGGCAGAACTATTCAGGCTCTAATTAAGTGCCCACAAAATTAAGGAATTTCAGGATTCACTAGAGACATATAAATATGCACATGCGTTTATACATGTATTTTTTTTACAGTTATAGATTTATAATAATAATTCCAGTTCATTCACGAATCCTCTAATAATCTGAAATTTTATAAATATGTCTGGAAAGGAATTCAAATGTTTACCTACATTTCTGGGGTTCAAATCCCTATTGAGATACATTTTCAAAAAACAATTATTAGTACAACTATTATTTTGATATATTAAATAACACAAATAGATATCCAATATCTACCATGAGGTTTTTCAAACTAAGCTGAAAATATAAATTAAATGGTGAGATATGTTCTTACTGATATTCTTTATGAGATTTTTTTCTCCTTTATTTCTTTTTTCCTTTCGATACCCCTTATATTATAGAATGTGAAAGTTTTTTTTAAAAGGTCTTTGTTTGGAAAACTTCTTTTAAATCTGTGACAGGCTTCAGTGAATGAATCTTAGGAGCACACAAAAATTGAATCCCTCTTTTTTCCGCTCTTTTGCGTCTTAAACATTTCGTATTCACTTTGTCCTTACTTCTTTATTCTATTTCCGTCTATTCTTATGAGTCATTTTATCTTTAAGCTTTCCGTGGAGGTTATTCTAAACTTCTACGTAGAAAAATATGACTTCTGTGCGAAGAGATGTCTCACTTAGTACAGTTCTGCCTTTACCTCTTTATTGAAAGCAGATGCTTTACTTATACGTTATAAATAATCACGTTAATATACTTGAGGATCTTGTTATGATTTAAGGCGCAGATGCTTGAACTAATACAATGTGTGTGCATGTATCGATCCTCATACTCAGAAGTTATTAACACTAGGGGGTAAAATACCACGTATGACTGTTAAGAGGAGGATAGAAGGAGCTCTAATGTCTACATAAGGGTTGGGCGAATGGATACATCGTAGTGTTTCGTAGTACAGCTCTTACACTCAAATTATAATGTTGAACATATAGGCCTAATATTATTGTTAATAATTTCACCGTTGGTAAGCATACCTATAAATAGCCTTCGATTCTGAGAAGTATTACATATGAGCCCTTCTTTTAGTGTCAAAAAAACGTTCCTATATAATAATGATATTCACTCTTGATGTGGAAAGTTATGTAACACGGTTTTTGTAAGGGTTAATGATCAGGATAAATGTCTACTTTTTGTTATAGGGCGGAGAGGTCAAGAAAGTTAAGAAAAAAACCTTACGTGGTTTATGGATAACTTATCAGTGTGAGTGTAAAGTATTAGTTAAGTTAGTTTATAAGTTTAAAACGCGCATTAAATATATTATAGCTAGTTTTACTATAAAGTATATGCTCAGGGGAGAGAAAGAAAGTGGTTTTGGCCTGAAGTACTATATCTCCGAAATGTTATTGTGCTGGTGGTTATGACGTCACCAAAATAGGCGTGCGATTTTAGAGGTATTTGTTTTGCTCCTTCATGGATTGTCTTCTGGAAACTATTCGGTACCATTTATTATTTTTAAGTGTTCTGTCTCAAGACAGGTTCATTCCTTTTGCCATTGAACATTTACCGCTAATGCGCCCTATCCTCTGTCTCTTCCTTCAGCTCCCAGAACTGTCTCCTTTCCTTCAAATCATCCAATATTTGAATACATCTTCCTAAACTCACATTTCCCTCAATCTTTCCTTCTATGACGTCATACAGAAGATAGTTCTTCCTAAAGATAAGTCCGATTCGCTTTGCTTTGCACCGAAGAATCACATCCAAAATGTTTCTCTTCTCACCAACTCTTCATAAGACTTCTTCATTTGTCACCCTTTCTGTCTATCTGATATTTTCAAGTCTTCTCCACCACCATATTTCAAAGCTCTCCAAGTATTTCTTTTCCATCTTCCTAAGAATCCAAGTTTCTGCTCCATTCAGCGCGATGCTTCAAATGTAGCATTCCGTCATTTTCTTCTTCAGTTCCAACCTCAACTTGATGGTCAGCAGTAACCTCTTCTTGTTGAAAGCTTCCTTTGCCATGGCGATCCTCGACCTATATTCCATTCACGGTAGGAATTACTCTCTGATAGGTCTTTTTTCCTACCAATATCCTACTATATAGTAGATTTATGGTAGGGAAAAAGGCCTTTCAGAAGTCAATTCCTACGGAGAATGGAATATAATTTCCTTGGTGCAGTGGGCATTCTTTGTCAGAACACTTCCCAAATATTTGAGCTGTACCATAAAGTACTATACAGTACCATAGTGAGGTCTAAAAGTTTCAAATAATTTAATTCTATTCAACGTGAACAGAATGTCAGCACTCCTCCCTGTGACGTCACTACTCGAGATACTAGGCCTTATATATCGGAAGTGTTGAGTCACTTT
The DNA here is from genome assembly GCA_902151425.1 of Timema shepardi. Taxonomy (NCBI): domain Eukaryota; kingdom Metazoa; phylum Arthropoda; class Insecta; order Phasmatodea; family Timematidae; genus Timema; species Timema shepardi. Next base: position 745,115 of record CABFVX010000005.1, on the reverse strand, counting down.
GTTTTATTAGTGTGTGGCTGCCAGGGTAGCCCTTTTGATATAATATTATTTTATAACAATTTTGCGTAAACAGATGATAACTAATGCTACAGGCTATTGTTTTGTTAATTTATGATCCACATGGACACATAATATCATTAAAAATATATGTTATTGAGTTGGGAAATCTTAAAACTAGTTTTAGAACACAACTTCTGAAAATGTATTATTTTTATAATAAATTTTGTATTATTGATTTTAAGAGAATAAGGAATCTAAATAAGTTGTTTGGTCAAATCAGAACATTATTTGATAAATCACTTAGAATACAATATTTATACATCTTTATCAGGATCTGTAGATATGTGTACTAAATATCAAGCTCGTCTGGTATGGCTTGCCGGTGGCGGGAAGGCCAGGATTTGAATCACATTCGGTTGTATTGAGTGTTAGTTCTACCAAATTGTTTCTCACTCTTTCTACATACAAATTCGAGAGCATTACCTTTAATTCTATCATATTTGACCCTAGCCCACTAGAGAAATTAAAATCCGTATACCCCGGATGACTGGTAAAATAAGTAATTTTTTTAAAAAATATAGGTTTGTATTGGCCTATCTCAAGTACACATTCTAAATTACATTTTAATCTACTATTTGTTGTTGTAGAAAATTAGAAGTAAATGAGCTTTACATTAAAATTTACCATTGAATTCTATAATTCAAATCTTATAATTAGAGTTCATACCATTCTATACATATATACTTATACTATCAAAGATATATATATATATATATATAAAATCTTATATATATTTATATATATAAATATATATATAATCTTATATATATTTCTATATATAAATACAGAGTGTCTGGAAAATCAATGCCCAAATTGCACATATAGTTTGTTTGAAACAAAATTAATACAAAATTCCTACACACGACAAACTATGCTAGTACCATTGAATTGTGTTCAAAGTTTTGGCGTACGGCGCTGGGAGATTAATGTTGTGTAGGCCTACGGATGGTTTTACTTTTTATCCCTTCCATAGTACAGAATACATTTTAGATTATTTTGAAAGCGAGTTAACTTTTAAAGTAGAGTCCACACTCGACAAAATTAATGTCCTCGGGCAACAACTCATTCCCTTCTGAAAACCCCGTTGTTGCCTTTGCGGAAGCCACATTTTAATGATTGATAGCTTTGATCTAAACAAAAAATAATAAAAGAAGAAAATCCCAATAAGATGCCTTAACCTTTTTTTTCAAACAGACAAAACTCTTCTCACCAAACACGATCTTAATTCAAAGGAATGAAAGACTTAATGAGGTGTACCCTCCAGTACCCAATGCTCCACTTACTAAGATCCTCATAAAGTGGTGTAGAAGAGGGGGTGGGAGGGATTTCCCAGTACAGTAGTTTGGGGGGGAGGNGGGTGGGGGGGTTGGAATTCTCCCTCTCTCGCTTTGTGGATGGCTTGAGTGGTCAGCGGCTCTCCTACCAGATAGCGTGGGATAAGGGGGCGCAAGAGGGTGAGGGGACCCGCACGGTCTATCCCTAGGGCGCCGTGGGAGGGAATGAGGGTAATGATGCTCTCCATCATACGTCAGGGAGGCATCTCACTAGCAAGGTTAGTGGACTGAACGAGCTATGCCAGAGAGATATGAAGGGTTGGGATCCTCTTAACCTCGCCAAGGGGATGCGCCAACCACTGGCCTGCGTGCACATAATCCCATAGCTTTGTCATTCGATATGGGAGGCTCCCCTCCCACGCATGTAGTCGGGGTTTACTTCAGGAAAGAGTAGTCCAACAGATTTTACCTCTCCTTTATCTCAATATCTACTCACTGGGGAAAAAAGAGTATAAACAAAAGAATAAAGTACACCCATGAGTTGAAAATAGAGCTATTTTAACAGAGCAGTCACAATTTTGATGTTTGGCTATGAATATGAACCATAAAACTGAAATAATATTCGTAAAAAGCAGAAGGTATATTTTAATCCTTCATAGTTAGGAAAATGGAGGTCATGGGAATTAAGTTATCTAAGAAGTGGGGGTACAGGGAGTACAGGGAGTACAGGGAGTACAGAGAGTACAGAAAGTACATGAGATAGTAGAAAAAGCAAGACTGGGATGGTATGGGCATGTAATAAGGATGGAAAGAGAAAGTATGCTGAAGAAAATCTTGAAAATGATGTTTGTGGGAAAAATACCTCAGGGAGGCCAAGAAAGAGATGGGAGGAGCAGACAACAAAAAGTGTTCAAGTGAGAGGAGAGGAATAGATGAGATTAAAGAAGGAAGAGTGGTGGACGGATAGAGGAAGTGGGAGGAATTTTAATAAACTGACCCAGCCACAGGCTGGAAACAGTTGACGATGACGAAGAATTAGTGCGAAGTCGTGGGGTGAGTTTTTAACATTGTATGTGCGTGCTTGATACAAGTTTTTTTTATCACCCTGTCTTACTACCCGTTCGGGTTATACTCTTATTTAATAATTACGCTGATGATTTAAGGGATTAAGAAATTAGTTGTTAGAGGAAGTATACTCACATTTGCTTGGAAGGAGATTGGAAAATCATTTTGGAAAAACCACCATCAGTACATCCGACTGAGATTCGAACATAGAGCTCTTCGTCATCGTCAGTCTATTCTAATGCGAGAGTAGCTCCTTTGAACATGAGGTCATCGAAGCAGGTGAAAGAATGTTGAAGCTTCATAAAGTGCATGCATAGTTCAGTATATTTTTGTATAGGCATAGCTATGCAATGTATTTTGAATGTATACATGTATTTTGAAAAAATTGATTCTGATTTGTCAGGGGAGTTGAAGGGTTCGTATCCCCCTTAGTTTTTACAAAGGTGGATTTTCATAAATGTTGTCCCTCGGGTACAATTTATAATGGATCGTAACTACCCCACATGTAAACCTACTTGAATATTGAGTAGTAATAAAAAATCTCTATTGAGTATTCTTAATTCCTAATGCTTCTTAAAAATCCTCCTCCTCGTTCTTAATGATCTGTTAATAACCAACGTATCTTTTTCTATAGCTCTGGATATAATTAGTTATTTAAAACATAATCAGAGAAGTTGACTCAGAATGAATACTATATACGAGTCTTATGTTTATAAAAATAAAAATTGGCAGTTCAATTTGAAAAAAAAATACATAAAATAATCATATATTCCAAGAAAATACTTAATAATTACATCTTGATATTTTAAAACCTTAAATGATATATTATTTCAAAGTTTTAAGTGCAGTATAATTTATTTAATCTGTCTTAAACTAATTTTTAATCTAACTAAAAGCAAAGATCAAACTCTTCAGCTGTAATGTGCTCTTTAATTAGTGAGAGTTTCACATGTCCCGACCGGAAAGTAAGACGCTTAGCAGTAAAAAGTAATCAAAACAAAAGATAATTAATTAAAGTAATTAAATCTAATTATTAAGAGTTATAATGGACCTTTTATAATACGGAGTCTGTTATTTATTTAAAAAGAGTATACCATAGGGCCAATAATAGGAATTTACTTCTGTGGCGTGTTAGTTAGTGATCAACCAACGATTAATTTCTATTATAAATTGCTAAGTGGAAAAGTTCTCTTACTTCAACGGTAGCAGTTTGAGAAAGAGTTTCTTAAAAAATATGTGCTCTTATCACGCCAAAAGCTCTTTAAATTTTCGTTTTGTTTGTGAAGAGAGCTTTAATGCCATGAAAGTTTATTTTAAGAGCGGTATCCACGATTGCAAAACTGTGCACACAAATAAATAGAGCAGTTTTAATTGATTATTGAGATGAATAAGAAATGTTTTATCTATCTAAACGATAGTTGGTTTAATCTGAAGTGCACAGATCGTATCTATCCTATGGCTGGGTGGCTGGTCAGTTTAAACGTACGTGGTTTATCTCGAGCATGTCCAACTCATGACCCCTGGGTACAGACAGAGTAGACATCAGATACACAGCCTCCGGGTTAAAATAGATGCTCTCTATGTGATAGCCTGAGTCCTTCAACACAGGAATTACTACGTGTAGTCCCAAGTGACAACATTGTTATCAAGCAGGCATTTAAAAAAAACCAACAGTTTAGGTACTTTAAATTATTATTAGCACCGCGTTTTACTACCCGTTCGGGTTATACGCACTTACGCTAATGTATAATGGAAGGGTGATTTTCAGATGAAATGGAGGACCTACAGTTTAACGTGGTATCCAAACTTCGGTGGAGGCCTGGCATTCCACACATTCACAAGTTGTGATTAATACACGTTTTGTCAGAGGTGAAGGAAGTGTTTGGCAGTCAGATAAATCTGTGCCGGGACCGAGGATTGAACCCCGGACACCCATCACAGAAGTCTGACACCTTGCCCCTGTGCACCAGGACACCTCTTTAGGTAATTTAAAGATGGTGTTACTAGAGCATGATAAACATTGCCTTATAGTGTCAATAAACCGGGTTTCACAAAGCTAGGTTCAGGTAGCTGCCTCATCTTCCTCCCCATTAAACAACCTCCAAACGAGCATATTCATACTTCAAATAACCAATAAAGCATAGAATACAATGGTCCTTTTTTTTTTGACCAAGTGAATGTTTGCAAATGGTCTAGCTGTAATCAATCTTCAAATAATGTTGACTAGTTACTTGTTTGAAAAGGTTTGTTCACTGAAAGAAGGTAAGAGGGCCGGTTGGGGGTAGGTTAGATGGCTGGTAAATAAACTATATGGTTCTGATTGCCATACCTTTACAAACAATTTTGAAAGCTAGTTGTTTCACTTGTAAAAAGTCTGTTCTCACTGAGAACTGCAACTAGCACTCCTCTTGGTCAAGGACTCAACTAGGCTCAAGAAGCGCAGATAAACTCCCGTGAGGACGAGTATCTGGTGTATACCTTGTCTGTGTGTACTCCCGAGTTTGTTCTGAGCGACCCCCAAGCTCAAATTGATATATTTAAAATTACAGAAATGAACAACAAATTAGGTTCCTTTAGCTTAGTTAAATGAGCTCTAGTTTCCCTTTCTATTTCTGTTTACTTTCAGATTAATTTCTTGTGTTACTTGTGTTATGTAATGTATGTATGTATGTATGTATGTATGTATGTATGTATGTATGTATGTATGTATGTATGTATGTATTTATGTGTATTATGTATGTATTTATATGTATTATGTATATGTGTATGTATTTATATGTACTATGTATGTGTGTATGTATTTATATGTATTATTTATGTGTGTATGTATTTATATGTATTATGTAAGTGTGTATGTATGTGCATGTATGTGCGTATGTATTTGTTATAAATATAGATTAGACTCTGGGATCCCGGTATCCTCGAATCCCTCGAATTTTATGATATTCTAGAGATTCTAAATTCGTAAAAATATCAAAAGATTATCTCGAATATAATCTCTGAAGGCCTTGACTTGATACGACAGTTTTAAGCAATGATGGCAGTAGTAGAAGTAATATAGAATTATGTAGCCAGTAGGGTAACAGCATAACAAAAAATGACAAAATTGTAATAATATAATTATTTTAATATTAAAAGGGTTTACTTTGTTTCTAACGCAATAGACATGAAATACAAAACATCATAGGTCAGTGGCACCAAGCCTTAAACATCCTTTTCCGAAATTAAATATTAAATATTTCCACGTTAACTTGTACATTTGTAAATATTTGAGACTTGAAATTAAATTTAAGATTTAGATTCGAGATTAGGATTCAATTAATATAGGATTCGACCCATCTCCAGTAATAAATAAATGATTGTTTTTATATGTTTGTAAACTTATTATATTTAGTCATTAGATATTGCAAATTTCATGTACGGCCCCTCAACAACTTCCAAATAACTTAATCAGCCTTCAATTCGGGGGAAAGTTTGAATATGACTGGTTTAACTCATTTAGATGCTCGATTACAATAATTCTTATTTGTGAAGAGATACTCAAACCATTATTATTGGGTTTGCTTCACATCTCCATAACCGTCTGGTTTAAACCCACTTAATAATTACATTAATGGAGCAGAGATAAATGAAGTAGAATACATAAGAAATGTATCAGAATTTTAGTGGAAGGATAGAGTTAAACCATTTATTAAAAAAACTCAATCAACTAAGTTTTGATTAGAAATAATACCTCTCACCGTTTTCGTCAAACCAGACTATATGATTCCTTAAAAATAAACAATAATTTATTATTTGAGAAATTAAAAGGGACTTGAACCAGGAACCTTTTATCTAAGTGCGTCAGTGCTTTAACCACTAAACTATCCAAGATTCGACCCGTGATCAGTGTTATTATTCACTCGTATTTAAAGGATGAGTCTGTGATGGACGCGTGGACACTGTCAGCTACATATAAACGAACAATTGTATCTTGAGTTTTCAGATACTGCAGCCATCGGGAGAGCTGTTATGTTATGTCATGTTGATCCTTTTGTCTAGGTGTCATCTATCTACTAATTTAAATAAATAGAAACGTGGTTCTTTCCTTACGGACTTATCCATAATTACAGAGATTTACAACTTGTTTATTGATATATTATATATTTATTTTAGCACCACGTCTTATTAAATGTTTAGGTTATACTTGTATTTATTAAGCTTAGGAATGGGGAAGGTTGAATTTAAAAGGATATGTACCCGCTCTTGAGTGGAGGGAAAGTGGAAAACCATTTTGTAAAAAAAAATAAAAAAAATTCAATACACCCTAACGAGATTCGAACACCGACCACCCTGTCATCGGTAGTCTAGTCTAATATAATGCGGCCACCGAAACAGACCTTTTTCTTGATATATATTATGATAAAAAAATAATAACCTAGGCACAGAATCGATTCCAAAGTCCTTGGCTTTGCTTGGCAATGATCTATCTACCATTCAGCCATCCTGGTTCGTAAATATGAGCTAGACATTCAGGCCACGTGCCCACTGATGGGGATATCAAATTATTGATTATAAAATATGTTAGATGTTTAGTACAACACTTATGTCCTATATTAAACAATTAGTTTGTAAGCTACGTTATAAACTTTTTTTTGCATCTTACTATCCATCCGGAAAACAGGTATTTTCATTTTTTGGTAAGAGGATAGAAAAATAAAATGTACAAGAAATTTACGATTATTTGCGTGGGAAACCACCCGTAGTACACCCAGCTGGGAATCTAACCCAACTTCTCCATCACTGACCAACTAGACTGTATGAGCTTAACGTCTTCGTCTTTGTCCGTGCCCCTATCAATGCGAGTCATATGAAATGCATAGGGGCCTAGACCTATTAACTTACTCTCACCCGTTTAGGTGACCAAGTGCTCTAACGCGCTACTCTTGTAGTAGACTAGACTATCGATAACTGGGTGATCAAAGTTCGAATATAGGTCGGGTGTATTGAGGGTGATTTTTCCAAAATGGTTTTACACTCATCCTCCATGCAAATGTGGGTACACTTCCTTCCTAATCACTAGAACCACTAGCGTACTTAGTACACTAGTGTATAACCCGAATGGGTAGTAAGACGCGGTACTAAAACCAAACCTTATATTAAAATAACGTTGCGATGAAAAGAATATCATTACATTATTGTTAATATCATTTAAAGATGCGTCGGAAAAGTGGTCACTAGTATCGTTAACACTAATTATTACTGAGTACTACTGAAGGAAAAATAAAGAGACAGGAAAACAAAGACGGTTAAGAAGCGGCAACATGAGAGGTAGGAAGAAACTACGAGTGATGAAGTGGGAAATCAAGTGATTAAAGACCAACAAAAACCCCTAACGTTTTGCTGTTAAATCACATCGTTCCAGTGGCAACCAAGTGCAACGAAACACCTTGGCCAAATACGTGGGTTGATAAGGGTGTGGCCTATTTAGAGTAGTTGATCCACTCATTTGACCTTGAAATACAAATACTAGTAAAAGTATTCGGCCCTGCCCGGTGTAACACTGCAATTATTTCATGACTATCTCGGCCAAAGCCTTTCTTTACCTCAAAAAAACAGAAAATAAAAATCTCTTCATTTTTTCTTCCAACCCAGTTTTTAATAGATTTTAAAAAATCTACTAAAATATTTAAAATGCCAGCTTCAGGGTGTTCATGTTCATTCTCAGGGGCTTTTGATTTTAAAATTGTATACCTCTGTGTGCGATAGATATCGTGAAATTCTCGTGACAAACATACTGTTCGTTTTATTATTATAGAATATTAGGTTGGTTTTCAATATATCAGTCAGATGGCAGAGCGTGCAATGAATTGTCCAAGGATACCCGCGTTAGTTTCAGATGAGGGCAGTAAAATTGACTCTTTGCGTAAGTTTAATTATTAGTTTACAATAAATTAACAACATGGAGTCAAGTAATTGTGTTTTCTCTAAAACTAAGATAAGCATTAAATATACTTTTTTGAGAATGATATTCTTTTTTACTAATTATCTTAATACCCACCCGGACTATACGCATTATTCTCTTTTTTTATCAGTGCGTCTTGCCACTTGTACCTGCATTTGTGTGGAGAGAGAGTGGTTTCTTTTTAAACCTTCCTCTTTACACCCGAGTGAGATTTGAACCCTGATCTCTGTCATCAGCAGTCTAATCTAACATGAGAGAGACGACTTAGACCATGTGGCCACCAAAGCAGATTATACGCATTTAATTACACTTATTGAGTTGTGATGAGAAAGGTAGAGTTTAAGAGGAAATGTACCCAAATTCAAACGGAGAGAGATCTAGAAACCATCTATGTATAACATTCCCGTTTGCATCCGGCTGATATACGAACCCCGACTTAGTTACTGGCAAACCAGACTAGATGACCTTGACATTTAGTCCAGGTGTGGGTGGGATTTGACCAACTTTTCTCTACTATAATGCCGGCACATTTCCTTTAAAGCTTTTAACCGATAGATTAAGCCACTCAATCAGTATCGTGTTAAAGCATGAAATGAGATAAAATATGTATATATTTTAATCAAATCACACCCACTACAAGTTAAAATGTTTCCTACTAGTCCCTGTTTTCTCAAATATGTGCGTGACTTGTCTACGTGATATTTTAAAAGGGAGGCAAGGATTGAAATTTGACAATGAAATACGATCTAATTTTTTTTGCATGAAAATTCAATGATACATATCATACAAGTAGATATGAAATATGATGCGAGTCCCAACATAATAATGTGCGAAATAAAAGTGAGCTCATGCGAATAAAAACACATTTATATTCTGCCCAAGCTAAGTCAAGCATTCAGTAGCTCATGGTTTTATTTCCAAAAAGTATTATAGTCTTTCCCTCTCACAAATATAATTATATACTTGTTTACACACACAAAAATCTCTGTAATTTAACCCAACATTATTTTATACAATGTTTTTTATTTGTATTGCAGCATTTTTAAAAACTTTTTATTAATATATCTACACTAGTTTTGAAATTCTCACAAAGATTAATTTACACTGTAGAGAAAAAAAAGTCCAAACTTATGCAGCATTTGAGTAAATAGATTTATTATTATATTAGTAAAATAAACGTGATTTTATTTTTGTCATTAATGAACAAACATAACTATTTATATAATTAAAAAGCAAGCTATAATTTATTTTTATTATAATTACTATACAAATTTAGAAATTGATTCGAATGCAATGTTGATACAGTTCATTAACAAAATGCATAAGGAAAGTAATGAGGAAAGTCAGAAAAGAAATGGAAGTCATTCAGAAAGAAATAGCAACCGATAATCCCTTTCAGTTACTGTACAAACAACATATTTAAATGAGGATTATCCGGCCGTCCTTAAACTATGTAAGTGTGTTAGGGGGAATGAGGGGTTCTTGCGTTTTCTTACGGAGGTTAGGGATGGGAAGGGTCAGAATTCAACTTAAGTTATGTTTTTTAATTAATGTTTATGGTGAAAAAAAATCTATATTTTTTCTCAGAAAATAAATAAATAAATCTTAAAATTTCACTCATATTTCAATTAACTACTGCAGTTAAAGTATCCTAAAATTTCATAACAGTCGCTTTGTTAACAATTCTTATGTCTAAGAATAACCAAACGATTAAAATAATCTACTTTACCAAACCCTAGAAAATTACGTAAGATAGGGTGAGAGGGGGGGAGGGTAATAGATAATCTTAGGATCCCTAAGTGGGAACATGATGTAAAACCTGTCCAACATAACTTTTTTTTTGCATACCCCATTTGACTACAAGCTCTGTTATTATTTTATTTGAAGTTTTATTTATTATCATTTATATATATTTGAATTTGTTGTACTATATTACGATTTCGTTATGTTAAGGTAATACATTTTACTTGGGCAGTATTTCTTTTTCATTAAATTATATAATTTTTGCTTTAAACATTTAAACATTTAAACATTTCGTATAATTAATATTTTAGTAAATTAAATTTGCTAAAAGTAATAGAAGAATTAAACTTGTCTGATAGATGTATAAGCATGCAACTTATATTAATTTTGTAAATGATCTTGTATAGGCCTACATAGTAAGGAAGAGCTTTTTTGACATAGATCCTATTAACTAGGCAATTGAAGAACTGTAACTGGTGACTAAGAACGAGGAACGGCTTAATCCAGACCCAATTTAATACAAAATGGTGGGGTTTACATGGTGGGCGTATTGTTCACTACAAGGACCAGAACTCAGTCCAACTTCCAGAGAGGAAAAAGTAAGCAAATCATTATATTAGTAGATTGTCAAATTAAGTATATTAGTTGAACCATACCATTGTTTATGTAAACACTTTTTTTGTGGAGGGGGTGGGTGGAGGGGGGAGAGTCTGTAAGACCTGTACAATTCGGGGAATTTAAAAGGTCATGTGTATCGACCCTAAAACGTCTATATTATATTTTAAAACAATTATTGCATATTTTACCAGAATATTATTTCGTAACCAATACCATTTTATTCATATTTGCATTTCTTATTATGAGTTGATGCCCTATAGTAACCAACCATACACCTTTATTTAGCACATATAATGCCTATTTGTATATTCAGAATGAAGTAATATCTCACTCCACATTTCTGCAGAAACTGAGGCTGTTTATATTAACAAAGTACAGACAACGCTTGAGTCACCGTCAAAACAATAACCTTCGTAAAATTTGAAAAGATTTGATATTGTTACAAAAGCTTATAGTTAAGTTCAACCAACCAGATTCGAGTTCATATCGTGGTTTGACGTTACACGTGGTCTTATTTAATATGCATGTATACTAGGAAAGAGGTAAATGTATAAAGAGTTAGGTGACCTGGTGGTCTAGGGGTAAGGTGTCAGACTTCTATGCTGGCGGCCGGGGTTCAATCCTCGGTCCCGGCAAAGATTTATTTGATTACCAACCCTTCCTTCACCTCTGACAAGACCTCTTGTGAATGTGAGGAATGCCAGGTCCCCACCGTGGTTCGGATTCCACGTTAAACTGTAGGTCCTTCATTTCATATCACATTCACCCTACCATTTGCACATTAGCGTAAGTGCGTATAACCCGAACGGGTAGTAAGACGCGGTGCTAATAATAATATAAATTGTTAAGTAAAGTTAAATTATTTTATCTAAAACAAAGTTTTAATTAACGATATAAGTTTATTTCCAAGCCCTAAGATTATTTTCGTCTGTAAGCCAAGTAATAACACATGGGATAAGTATCCCGTTAATGGGACTTTAAAAGATATGAAAGTCAAAACAAGATCATTAAACCTTTGGGAGAATCAATAAGTAATTAGATAAAGTTCAGAGCTCTAGAGAACATTCCAGCTTAATTGCATGCTTATTAAGTAATAACGCCCATGATTGGCCATTAGAAGAATATAGTATTGGAAGCGAGCAATGCGCTTAAATGTTAAGGTGCGACAGAATAGAAGACCAAATTCCCTTTTTGGTCTTATCTTCCTTCTCGAACTGAGTATCTGCTTGAGGCGAGGAAATACCCCCACCACTCTATTACTTTCCCTACCCTGGCGTGTGTCACTATTTTGGTTGATTGGTTTTCTGTATACTGAAATACAAACAAAGCCGGGGACCGGTCGGCCACCTCTACCTGAAGTCTTAGGTTCACAAAGTGTTTGAATAGAGGCTACATTGAATAAGCTTTGTTCCTATATCTAATAATAAAAGGAAGAGTTTGCCTGCTTGTGTTTGTTTGTTTGTTTGTGTTTTTTTGTTTGTGTGCGATGCCCAGTCAAATCTACGGCAAGCTGAGATCTGAAATGTTTAACATAAGTGGATGTAAGGGGGTCTGAATGTACCTTGAAGCAGGATTTTAAAATTTAAAATAAGATTCTTAGTTAGCCTATTTTTAACAATTTTTAAAGAATCACTGGCAACGCCGTGTGGGATTGCTAGTTTCTAATATACACTACTTAGAAAACTGTTTTATTTTTCCAGTAAATTGAAACAGTTTTAAATCTGTGTTTAGTGAAAACATAATTATGTTACGCCTATTGCTTATTGCTATGTTGTTTAAAAAATTGTGACTAATTATATAATATAATGATTCTTTGGATTTTTTAAAGTCAATTGGAAAGTTATTCATGCACTTTCTAGCTCGAGGCTGTAAATTAATCAAAATATGATAAATATTAGTCCCCCAATAGGAATTAAACAATTAACTTACTAAGAGGACGCGCTAAGTACTCGGCTCAAATATCTAGAGCAGCGGTTCCCAAACCATGGTACGTACACTTATTCCAGCTAGTACGCCGTGAGAAGCCAAACAAAACAAGCAAATTAAAGTTGTTAAAAGATAATTTTAATCAAATACCATAGATATATTACGACCAAGTCAAACCAAAAAGAAAAGAGATTTAAACAGTTGAAGGGGTAAATATAAGCTGTTTTTGATATTTCTTTAATACCTGTGCCCTATTTATCCGTATTGGTTGAGTATAAATGTTAAATAATGATAAATAAAATCTGTTCATCTATAAATAGTGTTGTGTCATTATATTCTTGAGCGCCATTAATATGTACCTAAATATTAAATATTCAGCACGATCTTGGTGGCACTCCAAAATACGGAAATTGTTTCGGTGGTAAGCCATTAAAAAGTTTGGGAACCAACGATACTAGAGTTTAGATAAATGCGTAAAAATAAAGGTATACTCTCTATTCGTATATTCATCATTTGATAAAAGTACATAGTATATTCAGAAGCTACTCTCAATACGGTGTGAGCCAAGCACGTAGGTATGATTTAATTTTTTAATGTGGGAGGGTATTTGGTTAGCAAGAGATTTTTTTAGGGGGTAGCTGCCCTCCACCCCCTGAACTACCAATGGAAGAAGTTTTTTTTACATTATACAATTCTCGGACTGATTTAAAAGTTTTTATTGTAGCTTTGGACTTAGGTTAAGTCTTCCCCCATTGTGTAAAATATACACATTTTATCATAGCTTTTATTAGAAAGCGTTACTGTTGAACACATTTTGGAGAGGCACGCTCCAGTTGCAGTTAAATAACGCGTTTGTTTCTTATTGCACTATATCACAGGAACATATCACAATTATATATAAATATCTAGTGACCATTACAATTATTCACATTTTTAATAGTTTTACTGTAGGAAAAGTGTAAAACTGTACAATTTTGAAAGTCATTACTAGAGCTGGGATTTTTATGTAAATATATACTTTATTCCTCGAAATTTAGATGTTCAGAAATTAGAAATCTCAACGAATCACCATATCGTGGGTTTGCTGGAGAAACTCATTAAGTTGAAATTATTAATTTGTGAGAAATGCAATTTTTAGTTTATGAGTGAATGATAATTTGACTTTTACTTAGTACCATAGGAGGCAAGGGCTTATGGAAATATCCTGCTTGGGTGGTATTGTCAAATTTTACATTATACATACGTTTTCCATTTTTACATATGTATGTTTAATCTATTCTTACCTCTTGTCAATGTTGGGAAGTCTACATTAGGTTTAATATTCTATAAAATTACTATACCTATAACGGTCTGACCATGGATGCAAACCAAAGGGCACTCAGCTCAGTTTCTCATTCATTGTTGTATATGCACTCTCCTGAGACAGAGATGGTTATTAATTACTTAAGGTTAGATTGAAGGGAACGCTAGTTAAAGTTCTTAGCAGTTTTTTATTACAACAACTTTCTTGGCCAAAATAAATAAGATAGACTTATTGTTTCAGTAGATATTTAGTGTATTTATTTACACATATTAATCTCATCAGTTCTTGAAGAAGAAAAGTTTCATTTTAACAGACACTCGTTAAATTAAGGAGAATGATCCTGGTCAAATTTCGCGATATCCACGATGAATATTCAAGAAATGTTGAGATTAATATATCTAGAAAAATACACTAAGCATATCTTTCGATGCAATCTTTTATTTATTTTTGTCAAATATATTTTTTACTCAGTCTTATCTTATACTGAATTAAGAAATTAGGAGAATGTTGAATCATAAAAAGCTGCACCAACATTTTCCTGGAATCAGGGAGGAAAACATATCGTGAAAAATGCCACGTCTAGCGCAATACATATTTTCATGCATAATAAATTTCGCATACGGGCATACGACTGAGGTTTAACGAGGCTTTTTATAAGGAAAACGCGACCAGGATCAATGTTTGGTCGGAACAACATGTGTTGAGGACTGGAGCGGAACCAGATAGCCACTGCCAAGTCGGGCAGACGTCCTTCACCCAAACTCTCTCAAGTGTTCGAGGGTCGTGACTCACCTACGACGGAGAGGTACATGGAATGTCCTATGGGCGGCGTGGTGCTGACTTGACACTCGTAAACCCCAGAGTCCCGGCGCTGCGGGTACCTTATCTGCAGCATCCAGTCCTCGGTCTGAGGTGAGTGGATGGACTGGAACCTCTGGTCACTGGTGTATGTGTACCGACCCACCGTCAGCAGGTGGATGTCCCGATGCCGTATCCACGACACCTGTAACAACGCCGCGACAGATCTAAGCAAGGGACGACCAGAAACTTTTACAATGTTCCACACTCGTTCATAAAACTACATCTGTAATCGTTCTTATTTAACAGAATATTTAAAATTTTCACAAATAACTCTTTATAATTCACTAACACTTCTATATTTGCAAAGAAATTTAGGGAGATAGTTTGGGAAAGCGAGTCTAGAGGATTTTTATTTCTATTCCAGGTAGGGGTAAAACTTAATTATTAATTATACACGAGATAGCCCTGGTATTTATCCCAAATACTAATTATTGTTGCTAGAGATAAGTGTTTAGTGTGATGTCCTAGTTTAAGTTAGTTTGTAGGCCTTAATATCACATATTGAGGCATCCAATGGATTATGAATGTAATATTATCTATATAAAATAAGTGTTGCAAATTAACATCGACATTTTACTAAGTTTAGTACAAACCCAAAAAATATGAAGAAAAATTCTTTCTTTTCTCTAATTTCCGAGAAATTTCCTTGTTTTATGGGCTTTCAAACTGTCTATTATTATATATGTCGATATTCTTCTAAAAAAAACTCTTGACAGCTTATATCACCTTATATCAGCCAACAAGCAGAAGACGTTTCCTCAGCAACGGACAAACAAGAGGACACGATGTCACAGTCCTCCAGATATTATTACCAACTTGTATGTTAGTGAGAGGATAGAGAAGTAACCTGGGCTACCTGGCTTGCATCATTGTGTGGATGTTAAACCATCGATTGATATACGAGCTGGGAGCTTTATTTTGCTTGAGTATTAAAAATATCTACTATTAGGGATATATATATATATATATGTAATTACTATTAGGGATATATATATATATATGTAATTACTATCAGGGATATATATTTATTTCACTATTAGGGCCACAAAGATTACACTTGAGTTAATTCACTCAATATTGTACGCACAGTCCGTATTATGTTTGCGACAGATCGATTTTCTTTAAATTTTCAAACAAGATCCAAAACATAACTATGTGATACGTTTTTATCCTGGTGTCTTTGGTTGAATGTTGCTGGCACCGTTCTTAGAGCACATTAAGCCTCGACTCCATACATAAAAATCAATTCTGTTCTCTTTTCTAGACTGTAAGCCATTTTTCAAGATTGGATGTTAACAGTAGAAATCAAACCAGATAACTAAGGGATTTGTAACTGGTATTGATAGTAAAAATAATGTTTTGTTCGTGAACTTACACACAAACACTTGTACCTTCCCGAGCTATGTTTGTATAGGCAAAATCTAATGACGCACTAGGTGCCGGCGATTCAGAAACTTGTGAGGCTCATTTCTCGTGATAGCTTTTACATTTAAAAGCTTTAAGCCATCATTTTGAAAATACCACAAAGTAATCTACCGGAATATGTAATAAAAATAGGGAATCTTTTTTTTTTAATCCACGTGCAGTGCCACCCACCTTACTTCATCCTCAGAACCAAACAACTTTTGTTTAAAACATTTTTTTATGCAATGCGTTGTATTTGAGATACTTTGTTGGTAAGTTTTCAAATGAACATCCAGTATATAGATTACACTGATAGAGTAAAATATGAGGAGGGTAGACTGTATAGTAATGAACTCGCATCTGCGTGGAGGTAAAATGTTAAAGTTATTTAGTAAAAAAAACACTATAATTATATCCAAGTGGGATTCATGACCTGATCTCCCTCTGTCACCTGAAATCCAGTCTAATGCGAGAGTGAGTCGTTAGACCACGTGGACACCGATGAGGGTGTTCAAATAAAATATTGGTCTGACAGAAGAGTGTAAGTGCAGTATATTACGTCAAAGATAACGGTAGAGCAAATACTTTCGGTTATATTTCTAATGTTTGGGATATTAAAAAGTAGAGTTTTAGACAACACCTATTTTATCACATTACTTAAAAACAACACAAACCTAACCTATTACATTACGTGTACACTTCTAGCACATCCAATGCCTATAAATTGATAAACATTTGGTTGTACCAGCCCAAAGAGTAACTATATCTATCAGCATCGTGGAATTGGACCAGGCTAAACTTATGGGGGGCCACTAAAACAACTTCGCCAGAAGAACGGGCGTCACCGGGTAAAGGTTAGTAAAGAGTTCTAATTTATTATGCATTAACTCGAAAAAGAATAGGTTTGTCAAAGGTAGTGCTATATGTGTTTTTAGCCAAGCTCTTATTTAGCCATAGATCCATGGTCCGAGATTAGATTAGAGCCAAGTAAAGTTAATGTTTTTTTTTCCTTCCATGCTCTTCCTTATCTTCTATTCATGTGAATGCTATTACATTCCTTTAATATTTCCCATCATTATCCTGTTTAGTTTCATTAGTCATTTTAAGTTCCTTGTACTAGATTCTTATTAGGTACCGGTATCCTACTTTTAATAGCTGTCATATTCTGAGCTCACTTACACTAACTCTTTAGTTGTTGAAACGTTGAAATAAAGAGGAAAAGTAATAAAAAGTTGTAGATAATATATGTTTAATGTTACACTTTGGTTTTGTTTACAAGAACTCCAAACAAAGAATAGAGATATTGATAATAAAATTTCAATTGCAATATTTGGATAATTGAACATGGAAAAATGAATGGCCAATTTAAATGCAATCTTAAATATACTGTATTTATATAATAATTCATAAACTAGCAAACAGCAAAAATACATATCTCTAAGTATGAAACAATAATTTATTTTCTATTAAGCAACTTACATTTATTAACATCAAAAGTAATTTTTTTTGCAAAGTTGATTGCATTTTATTTAAATTATAGATAATTACTAAAAATAATGCAGTTTGATCATTAACTAAAAGAGCAACACAATCTTATTTTAGAAACTATTAGCTAACATTCTTATTATAAGGCCTCATCATATGAAAATACCTCAACTTCTTCTGCACTTTTGTCGCTTTAATTGTCATTTTCATACCCATTTTAGAAATCTTCCTCAGTTTAGGAATCTCTTGCTTCTTCATTCACTTATTTTTACCAAACGCATTTTATCTCTATCATTTTCTAAGAAATAAAGACGTTTACGAATAACCATTGCACAAACATTACAATAAAACCTCTGACAAGGCTTGACTAGAAACTTGAACGTATTTGGCCGCATGGGGGTGAATCTCCTATCCCAACTTACTTTAACCCTGAATTACAACTGAATGAATTGCTTCTACAAAGGCCGTGAGATGGATGGATAATATTCAGCAAATTTCTGGAAGGTATGTATACATTTTTTTATATCACCGCATCCTACTAACCATTCAGGTAGCTAGCTACACGCTTATATACTTCTTGGGTCAGGAGCGAGGAAGATTGAATTTATAATAAATATACCTGCCTTTGCTTGGAGAGAGTGGTAAGCCATTTAGGGAAAACCAGCCTCAGTACAGCCAACCGATATTCGAACCATGATCTCTACGTCATCGGCAGTCTAGTTTATTGTGCTTATTTTTGTTGCAATTATTCTGCTTTTAATAATGCGAAATGTCTAAATCTTAGTCGATTTCCTGCCACCCATGCATTATAGTATAGTAATTTGCAAACTAACCCTGAGTTACTTTAATTCTCGTCTACCTGCCTTGGTGTTTCATCCTCAATGTCGACGTTTCATTCCCATGTTCGCTGTCAAGTGTTTCATACATAACCTATTTTCAGTGATTCTATGTGTTTTTTAAGTCACTCGTTTCCAAGTTTTAGCCTCTAAATATGAATAGGAAAAGAAGTGCTGCTGAGTTTAAAAAAACCCCGTTAAAAACACAGTGGTAAAGTTGAACTATTGAACTATTAAGAAACTTGTCAAAAATATTTTTTTTACATAAATTCAAACCTCATCGACTACCTCTAAGTGTTCACAATGTCCTGCAGCACCCATCGTATTAAAACCCTGTGGGGCTGGTATTTGAATTTTTTTCGTTTGTATGTATGTGCTTATGTAAATGTATTTAGTGATGTTCAAAAATAAATAAGACTTATAAAACCAACCAACCAAACCGGTTGTTTTTATTTATTATGGCTCTAAATATAGCGTCTAGTAATAAATAATCAAAATAAACGAGATATAATGAGTGTACATTAATGAGTCAAGGATGAGTAAGGTTGAATTTAGAGAAAGTGAACCCAAATTTTCGTAAAGGGAGAGTGGAAAACCACTTGGTAAAAACACCCTCAGTACACCCAACTGGGATTATAACCCCAAACTCCTTGTCATTGGCAGTCCAGTCTAATACGAGAGTGACGCCTTACACCATGCAGCCACCAAACTAATAAATTAGTAAATATTATCAAACAGTTTTATAGAATTTTATATTTTCATTTAAAATATATAATAAAGTCAAATTGTTTGAATTATAAAAATAGAACAAAACACTTTAGCTTAGTACAGATAAATAATTATTTGAGATGTTTGAAAATTAATTTCGACTTTATATTCATATTATGAAATTTTTTTATTGGTAATTTAATCTATATCAACATCTTTGTAAATGTTTTCACAATCAGAATCAAGGATAAAAAAAACAGTTTAACTAATTCTTATTTTTTAAAAAGAGAAATAAATGTTGATCTCTTACAAGACATATATAGCTACATTTGAATATTTAGTAAATATTAAAAAATGAAATGTCCATCTAATAATTTCGAGTCTAAATAAAAGAGTTTAAAATATTTTAATTATTAAAAATGGTTTGGTGGATTAAACACAGGTCCCTTGTTCTAGTCAGATATTAAACCGTTTCCAAACTGTATTTATTGAGTAATTGCTGTCACTAATTAGGGGTCTATTGGATTAATGAGCTGCAAGTAACAATGTGAAGGATTTAAAAGTATTGTGATATTATTAATGTTTAGTAAAACTACTCTTATTAGTAAGATAATTATTTCAATTTGTGGGTTTATTCCACTAGATCTACATTAAAAATATACGGACATTTTTTGTTGTTGCAAACTTGGTTACGGTTTTGTCAACCATTTTTCTTTCTCGAATATCGTTATGATTTCAACTGTTCTCACTTTTACCACAAAGTTTTAAGAGTGTGATCTCTCCCTTAAAGAAATTAAAGCTTACTTTTACTCAGTAGAGATCCAGAATATAAAATTACTTTTCAAACATAAGGTGTCATGAACACACCAACAGATATTAACTTTTCCTTTTCTCTAAACAAGGGAAATGCATAAACTACTTTCTAGGTAGTGAATCTATCACTTAAGAACCTATTTATGTAA
Source organism: Timema shepardi (assembly GCA_902151425.1). NCBI lineage: Eukaryota > Metazoa > Arthropoda > Insecta > Phasmatodea > Timematidae > Timema > Timema shepardi. The sequence continues at coordinate 724,926 of CABFVX010000005.1, read as the reverse complement.
TAAGCTTGGGGTTTAAAATAATCAAGACAAAAATAACATTATAACCTAGATTTGCAATTTAGCTTTTTCTTTGAGCTGTTTATTTTTGCAAACTCTAGATTCTACTTCTTTCTCGATCCATAGTTTTGAATTTAATAATTATTTTGTATTGATTATTTAAGCCTTATATTATAATTATAAGGTAGCCTCTTTTGTCTTGGGATATAGAGCTCGCCCCAGGGCCCGATGGTCGTGGGTTCAAATACAGCCAAATTCTAGGATTTGTCCTTGGCGATAAAAATCCGTAGCACAACTTCCTTCAAGACGGAGTAAATCCGTCAGTCCCATGTTGATTGTGGCGTGTGAAAGGACCCTGGAAAGTTGTGAAAATACTTTTCCGGCAAAATTGGTAGGCCCTTTAGCTCTCGCTCATAGAAATTCAGTGTGGAAGGCAGCGGTTAACCACTACACAACACAAACTCACCTATTACATGGGATTTCTGCCAGATGGTGCAGGCAGTACTATCTGTCTGACAGGATGAATTTATACCAAGCTCTGGATAGTAATCCCATCAAACTAATCGTCGGGTTGTTGGTGGCTGTGTTGTCTAAGGCGTCAATCTCAGGTTAGATTGACTGCCGATGACAGGTAATTTAGAGTTCGAATCTCGGTCAAGTGTACTGAAGATATTTCCAAAATAATTTTCCACTCTCCCTCTACGCAAATGCAGGTACATTCTACTTAAATTTAACTTTCTTTATCCTTAATTATTTAGCGTAATTAATACATATGCGTATAGCTTGGACAGATGGTAAAACATGGTGGTAGAAAATATATAATAATGTAGAAATTACCCAATATTAAACGAATTTACCGTGCATTGAGACTACTTTAACTAACTAACATTACATAGATTATGTAATTTATAAAATCTATTACTCCATTCTTAAGTTTAAGTTTTTTTAACGTTTAAGTTTGGGATTGTGTGAGACTTTATTATGTTGATGCAATTTTTTTCAAACGGTATTCTCAAGTGTGATGATGATGTTCTACGAGTATATGTAAGCTATTAAACAGTATATCTAGATATTTCCTAACTATTCTTTTAAACTGGGCAAATATTGTTAAAATATGAATGTTCAACGAAATCATGGGTTAAATGTAACAATATAATCATAAGTATCAGGACAAATTCCTTTGGATTTTAAATACATTCATTAGATTTTAAGATATATTGGTTTAATTTAACAGATATTGTGAGTAATTATGTTAATCATTAATAATAAAGCTAATAATATGTAAAAATAACATTCAAGATTATATAATAAAACATATTTTAGTAAAAATGTACACAGACAAGTGGTTTGCCTTTTGTGAGGTATAAATTATGAAGTACAGAATTAACTAATGCTAAAGTTATATTTTACTTTTTAACATCATTGTCAAATGTTTCCCTCTCATCTATAAAAAAAGTGGCTAAAAAGGCCCTATAAAATTGCCCACAATGCATATTGTGTTAATCGATTTTTATTAAAACTGAAATGAAGTGATGGAGTAGAAACTTAATTGATTTAACGTAATTGCCCAGAACATACGCCATAACGGAATAAAGTATGGACTAAACAATAATGAAAAATAACTGAAAACAATTTTTTTTAACTAAAATGGAAAGTGGGAAAAGTTGTTTTTACTTTCTGTCCATATCTTTTCAGCAGAGGCGTTATATAGTGTGGCGTGCCTGGGAGATAATAATTTGACCACCAATGGTGGCTAAACCACATACATATTCGCGAATATATAAATATAGCTAACGAGATAATTCCACTTGTGGCATGTAGTCCTAGACTGACTTAATATGGTAGTAGGCTGCTTGCGAATACTACTATTAAGAAATTTCACGTAAATACAAAATATAAAATAAATTATTGATTATGTATTTTTAACACATGCTTTCTGAAAAAGCCAATTTTTAATAAGTCAATACAATATCCGTCAGATTGTTTTGTTATTTAAAAAGAATATACATATAATATTGTAAACGAGTTTTGTAAAATCAGTACTGATTAGTAGAAATCTAAGAGTATATTTGAAAATTATAAAGTCTGTGAGGTAGCACTGTAAAACGTCAAAATATATATCTAACTAGTTTTTTAGCCTGTATACCATTAGTTGATTATAATACTAACCAAACTAACAAAACTTAACCTTCAATTTATAAGCACATGAAAGATATGATATTGTTTTTGTAAAAAAAAAAAGTATCTTCCGGTCAGTTACCATGCAAGAGTGGATAAATTGAGAGTGAACTAAATTAACTATGCTTTTACTAACTGAACTATAAAATTTCATAGAAAAGCCCACGGCTGAAAACGGGCTTGGGAAGATATGGCTTTACCCTGTAACTAATTAATATTAATTGGTTACCAAGCATTGTGTCAATATTTATTTTGGCACGTCTATGATATTTTGTTTCCCGCCGTATTTTTTCGGTTTTCCGTGATCAAAATTCTGCATTAGCTAATAATGGAATTTACTGGGAATTTCTGGTACATTATTGATTAACTAGAGAATTCGAAACTCCTTTCACCGCTGGTGATGTTTAATACTTGTCCTATGAACATGCGGAAGAATTGGTAAACAATCCCTCAGACGTATCTTGTATAATTTCCGGAAGGTTTATATGGGACTTTCCTATATTCAAAACCTTCCCACTTTCTAGAATGTAGGACCAGTATGTTTTGTAAATCCCGGACAGCCAAATTATAATTATCGTGTTTTCTGACAGAGTCCTATCTGAGGACACCAAATAAAGTTTTCCACAGCTTCTTAGACTTGGCTGATGAACCAAATACTCAAAGGCAAAATGGTTCCCAAGAGGATATGCCATTTTCACTAAAAGATTTTCCTGTCAAATTATTCTGCCACAATCTTTCATTTTTAAGATGACTTTTAATTAAAGTATTCCATGATTTTTAAGAATACATAAATATATTCTCCAATTAAAATGCGATGCTCAAAGATACCTGTGTATTTTTTATTTCACAACGTAACACTTCTTTATCTACTATAATACGAAACAGCAATCAAAGCTGCTAAAACAGCTAAATGTCAATACTTTTATTTGGATTTAACATTACAATTTATAATATAGTTTATCCTTGCTTTTGAAGTATAAATAACATATCCACCTATTTAAAAAATTAGCTAACAATATTGGTAATTTCTTGTGATTTTTATTTTCTCTATTTACATACATTCATACACACACCTATATAAACACGCATACATCCATACAAACCTACACCAATGGTCTTTTATTAATGTAGATGTTTTTCTTATAGCAAACTGCCATTTTAATTTTTCAATAGTTATTAAATATGTTATTTTAGAACCAAATAAAACCACACGTTGAAAATCATGTTTTTGATATTTTTCAATTTTCTTTATCTTTTATCATTTTTAAGTTTTTCAGATATTTAACTTTAAACTTGATTGAATTTATTTATATACCGTAATGATTATTACAAATACATTTGAGATAGTTGTTTATTAGTTAATAAATCAGTTTATGTTTTTATAATATCCCTCTTTCATGAGAAACGATGATGAAACGTTACTTACTCAAACAATATGACCTTGTTTGCGATTTATTGCATCGCCCATTTTATTTATTTTTCAATTACTTTGATTGTGACGTAAAGGTACGTTTGTCAACGGTAAATTGTTTGCCAACGGTAAATTGTTTGCCAACTAGAAAGCCTGAACAAAGTGAGCGATAGAAAACGACAGTTAGTTTATGCCACTGTCTGAATTAAAAACAACAAAACTATTTGATAGTTTGTCTGAAAGGTTGTCTTATTCTCTGAGAAATTCTTTTATCGAAGGCCACATCATTACATTTTTAATATGGTCTGAGCACCTGACATTTAGATCTAGTATTTACTAAAACGATTTCTCGGTCATTTATTTTCTACTACCCACTTTGGTGGTAGCATGATCTAAGGCGTCACTGTTGCAATAGAATGGACGGGGTGACCAATCAAACTCCAAAAATAAACTTTTAACATAATTCCTGGGTTTTATTGTAAAAAAAACTATTTTTAAAATGATTTTCCTTCTGTTGTAAGTCTCTGGACAAATTATGCTGAGTTAAAATGTTTTGTAAAAAGGTATGTTGAAAACGCCACCAAAATCTAATATTTGAGCAAGTATTTCTATTTAATGCCTAGACTTGTAGACTATTGGAGTCTCGCACAGTAAAACATCAATTTCTTAAAACCCTTTAAATTATTTCAAGATGGGTCTTTATTAAAATAAAATTAGAATAAACTCCTTTTGGGAGATTTCACCTTGAGCCCCCTGTAAAAAAAACATCAGGACACAACCATGGAATTATTCTAATCTTCAGTAGGCTTACTTTTTGCTAAGGTCTCAACTGAAAATCACTACGTCCCTTNAAAGCTGAAAACTTACTATTGGGAGATTTCATCATGATAACCACCACGAATAGATCCCTCCCTTCCCTCTAGAAAAAAAATTCAGGCTACAACCATGTAATTACTTTACATCCTCTTTGCAATTTTTTCTAACGTCTGGATCTAAAGTCTTTATTCCTCTAGTGATGTGTGCTTAGCCACGAGTCGCGAGTAGAGAATATATAGGTGGATTTTTATTTGTGTAAGGAACGTGGATTATATTTTATAGCCACGGAAAAGTTTGAAAACTGAATGACACTTAAGGCTATTTTGAGAAACCCTCGTATGGAAACATTTGAAATTTGACTCCTTTACAAGATATATGGTGTGATCACAGTCACAGTCACACCCAATATTTTTCTTTTATATTTGGATAGCCCCACGGGCTATTTATCGTAGTCCTTGCCTGTACTTTTTTTTTAGTTAAATGTTTCTAGAATGTAATTCAAGTGCTCTTCTCCATACCTTCAAAGGATATTTAGATTGGTCCTTCCCTTTTAAATTTTCGAAAGATAGCAAATTTCACCAAATGTTCCGTGTTTTGTTTTCCTTAGCTCAACATTAAATCACAATTCTTGGATTTTCCGATAAGTGACCTGTTGATGAACCACCATTTACTGAGAGATTGGTGTCCTGTTCGGGTGCATTGAGTGTGTTTACCTAAATAGTTTCCTAATTTCCCTCCACACAAATTATATATTTCATATAAATTCTTCCTCCCTTGTTCCTACTCCATTGGTGTAAATAATAAAAATTCGTATAGCGGGAATGGGTAATGAGACATGGTGAATTAAAACATTTGTGTTTTTATTATTTAATATTTTTCTAGCACCATATATTAATATCCGTTCTGGTTATACGCTTATGTGCTAATTACGCTAGTGGTTTTAGGGATTGAGAAGGTTATATTTAGAGGATTTGTACCCCATTCGAGTAGAAGGAGAGTGATAAACCATTTAGGAAATAACGCCCTCAGTACACCCGACTGAGATTTGAACCTCGAGGTCTCCATCTTTGGCAATATAGACTACTGCGTAGTGCGTACTTAATAGCGCGTTAAACCATGCGGCTCCCGAAGCGGGTGTTTATTTAATCTTAAATATCTCATACGATTTAATGTTGCCATTTATTAAATAGAGAATTTATATTTAAAAAAAATACACTATGCACCAAGCTGGCGGAGTTATTAAGGCCGGAAAATAATATAGCTCACTGAAAGGTAATTTTAACTTTACATCTAAGATTTTCGATAAGAATTACTTTTTCGAACATTTACATATAGTGAGATAGTTCCAAGAAAAAACAAGCGATAACAGTGATTGATACCGATCGTTTTAATTTTAAAATATGTCCTTGAAATAATCGCAACTAAAACTGATCCAGGACCAATATAATGAAACAAATACTGAAAGAAATATACCTTACACAAAATTTAATATCAACTTATTCTAGGCTACAAAAATACTACCTTTTGCTTAAATAAGACATAGTAATGTAAATTATATTCAAATACAACATTTACTGCATTCAACAGAATATTGCATAGTATTATTTATACACGATACGAGATGTACTCAACACAGTAGAGGTGGCGTACAAGGGAGCACTACCCCACTGGAATAAATTTGACTTTCTATGGATTTATTTCACTCTCTATCACATTATTAAATATGACATTGAATACTATTCTTGCATCATATTATAAAAATACAAGGAATGTACAAAGCTTTGACAAAGATTAGATTTTATTTATTTGAAATATTTAATAGGTGGGAATATGATTAGGACAGACTATGACCATTTTCGAAGTTTATTTTAACAACAGCAAACCGGCTGTCAACTGACCCAGGAATAAATAATTATAAACGTTATGGGAATATGATTTGGACAGACTATGACCTTTTTCAAAGTTTATTTTAACAACAGCAAACCGGCTGTCAACTGACCCAGGAATAAATAACTCTAAACGTTATTCTGATACATTTATGTTTGAATATGCATATATGGGCATATTTTAAAGTGTACTCCTCCTAGGTGTTTTACAATTTATTTACTGTGCTTTGAAATATTATAGGAAATTATAGCATCCAATGGCATTCACATAAAGATATAACAAATAATTATTTGGCTATGTGTGGTAGTATGATGCACTAAACTCCAAAGAACATTAAAACCTCTTTTAGAAGCACCCAACTTAAAAAAATAATCAAGTAAAGTCTTAAAAATAACTTCTAGAATAATTCAATTTTCAAACAATCTACCAGGGTAGTACCCCAAGCCCCTCTAACCCCTTTTTGGATTGAAGAAATGTGTTTGATAGTTTTCTCCACGCCCTTAAAAAAGTACCACTGTCACTGAATATACACCCAAATATGTTACAGCGGCTGTTTTACACAAACTACAAAAAATGTTGTCAACACACGCGTCAAATATACTGTACATCAGCCTTCAACAACAGAACAGAACGTTCGAGAGTCGAAACGTGTGAATATTGGGTGTAGTATCAGGATTCTAACGTAAGCAAATATTTGGGGTTCTCAGGGGTTTTCTTGCTAACCTATTGTGTTTATATTTAAATAATAATTTTTTTTCGAAAATAATTCACTTCTTAGATGAAGTGAAACCTCTAGTGAGTATTAGCCGATTTGTATGAATTCGTACCAATGTGATATCTCATCTCCTATATTAATTTCCCAACTACTACCCGCTACGGTGGCCTGGTGGTCTAACGCGTTAATCTCGCAGTAGACTAGACTATAACGGGGAACTTGAGGTTAGAATCTCGGTAGTGTGTAATGAGGGTGGTTTTTATAAATTAGTTTTCCACCCCACCTCCACACAAATGCGGTACACTTCCTATATATATATAAAGGTGGTGTGGAAAACTAATTTATAAAAACCACCCTCAGTACTCACTACCGAGATTCTAACCTCAAGTTCCCCGTTATAGTCTAGTATACTGCGAGATTAACGCGTTAGACCACCAGGCCACCGTAGCGGGTAGTAGTTGGGAAATTAATATAGGAGATGAGATATCACATTGGTACGAATTCATACAAATCGGCTAATACTCACTAGAGGTTTCACTTCATCTAAGAAGTGAATTATTTTCGAAAAAAAATTATTATTTAAATATAAACACAATAGGTTAGCAAGAAAACCCCTGAGAACCCCAAATATTTGCTTACGTTAGAATCCTGATACTACACCCAATATTCACACGTTTCGACTCTCGAACGTTCTGTTCTGTTGTTGAAGGCTGATGTACAGTATATTTGACGCGTGTGTTGACAACATTTTTTGTAGTTTGTGTAAAACAGCCGCTGTAACATATTTGGGTGTATATTCAGTGACAGTGGTACTTTTTTAAGGGCGTGGAGAAAACTATCAATCACATTTCTTCAATCCAAAAAGAGGTTAGAGGGGTTTGGGGTACTACCCTGGTAGATTGTTTGAAAATTGAATTATTCTAGAAGTTATTTGTAAGACTTTACTTGATTATTTTTTTAAGTTGGGTGCTTCTAAAAGAGGTTTTTAATGCTCTTTGGAGTTTAGTGCATCATACTACCAAACATAGCCAAATAATTATTTGTTATATCTTTATATACTTACTACGCTAATGATTTTAGGGATTAGGGAGGTTTTATATATATAGGAAGTGTACCGCATTTGCGTGGAGGTGCACATATTACTAACAGTTTTTGTACTTTTATATATTTACTACCATTAGCGTAGTAAATATATAAAAGTACAAAAACTGTTATTAATATGCGCACCTCCACGCAAATGCGGTACACTTCCTATATATATAAAACCTCCCTAATCCCTAACATCATTAGCGTAATAAGTATATAAAAGTACAAAATCGGGTAGTAGTATGCGGTGCTAAAAACAAACAAAAAATCCCAACTAGATACAAAATGCCTTTAAAAACGTCTATTGAAAGTATAATTTGAGATAAAGCACATCTTTGTTTTCTTGGATGTGGGCTATCGTTGTGGATGTAAATTTGAAAAGTACACCCAACCTAAAGTGTCAACCTGCAACCTACTATAATAAGTTGTTTTGTTTATGATTTTGTCTGAGGTTGTTCAGTTAATTACATACAGACCCAAAAATATGGTCACATACCCGTTGTATACGAAATATTCATTGGGGCCATTAATGGGGAGATCAGGGTTTGAATCCCAGATGGGTCACTGAGGATACCATTTGTATCATCCTTATGATTGCTTAGTTCAAAACATAGTGACATTTTAAACGGACAAATAGCTCACTTAATTATGTAATATCTGTATATTTTCAAATACTACAACCATATCGGTTTTGTTTTGGTAGAATTCTCTCTAGGGGGCCTTCTATCCCAGTAGCCCACTAATTATTGAATTCGCTGTGTTACGTTAACCGGTACCTTCCCCTTTAACCAACTTGTTGAAACTCCGGAGATACCCCCCCCAATACCGTGATATTTCATCAATTACTATTACATCAACCAAGGGGTACATTCTCGGCAAGGGATGGAGAAAACTAAACATAAAACAGAAAAATGGCATTAACATTGATCTTATGTGTAATAAATTGGACTTTATAGATATTTTTATTATTAATACGTTTAATTATGATGTTTCCCTCCACGCAAATACGGATACACTTCCTCTAAATATAACAATCTTAATCCCTAAAAGCATTAACGTAACTAGTACATAAGCGTAAAACCCAAAGAGTTAGTAAGGCACGATACTAATAATTGAAGTTATTATAAACGGATTAATCAAAGGCATAAGTATGAGTAGGGTTGCTTAGAGAAAGTGTAATCGTGTTATAGTTGAGAAAGAATGAAGAAATAATATTAATAACTTGTAAGCGAAACTCCCTCCTGCCCCAATTACAGCCAGCCGGAATTTGAACTTCAGTTTTCCTTTCGGCAATACAATCTATCGCGAGTCTGACGCCTTACAACGCGTGCAAACTGACACAAGTTATGTAGAAATTATCCCTATTTTATTTAAAATATTGATTATTTACTAGCATTTGGTCACGGCTTTGCCCGCATTAAACAATACTACGTTCAACACATTCGAAAACTTCAAATATTAGGAAAGAATGAAACTTATTCGAGAGCAGTGTTTTATGTGCATACGAAGATTCATGAATAAATACAGACTCACCCCCATTCCCTCCCCCTCTATGACCCCTGATCCCATCACTTGCCACCTTCTCTACCCACGATACCAACCGCGACGGATGTTCACTTCTAACCACAGTTTTTTTTACACAAAAAGAGATAGCGTGATGTTATAGAGCTTACCACGTTCCCTAAAAATTAAGGAGTGGAACAGAATAAATCCCATCTCGATCTGATCAATACTTTTTGAGATTACTGACAACCAGTAAACAAACAAACAAACATTCTAAAAATGGATTACTGCTTGGTTGTGAAACATAAGCATTCAACATCTTTCTAAAAACGTGTTTATTTACGTAGCACAGTTTAATTTGGGATTCTAATTACGTTCAAGATTTTAGATATTTTTTAAAAACTTTTACAAACAACTCACTAATTAATCTAAATTGAAAGCATAACATGGCAGAATTTAAGGAATTGTACTAATGTTTACCTGGAAATCATGGTAAAAGCCAACCCCAATGCAAACAAATTACTGCTTCCCGAATCAAAATAAGGCACACAACCGTACGTCTGGCCAATGTAAAGAGAATAGAAGGTAGTGCTACCAAATGGAGAAAGACATCTGATTGGCTGAGCTTGTGACGTCACTGAGTACATAAGGCGTTTCATACACAAATATATATATGGAAGACAAACTAAGTTGTTAAAATTCAAATCACACTTTGGAAATTAAATAGCAAATAAACCTTCAAAATCCCCACCAATGTCAAATTAACGCCATTACTCTAATTATTTTGAAAAATGTATGTTTGGCTTTCATCGAATTAACTGATGTGTACTGGTTGATGTAAGCAATGACATAATAAAAATCCTCCAATTGTCACCACCTTTCTATTCGGTTTACATTGCGTCTAGCTGTGTTGGTTAGATTCTGTTTTTTTCTGTACATCGCGTCCTTAAGAATATTTTAAATAATGAAAGAAGGACGAGGAAGATATAATTTAGAAGAACTGTACAGGCATTTACATGAAGGTAGAGTGAGAAAAACATTTAGGAAAAAAACACCCGAGTGCGTCCTTTGGGGATCGAACCCCGTCACCGTTAAACCAAACTAAATGAGACTGACGCTCTAGTCAAGTATAGTGAGGGTGGCTTTACTCTGTTGACATGTCCAAAGCTAATTTGAAAGAGATGGCCGGATAATTGACCTGTGTAACAGTGTGCATTAGCTTCCGACCGTAACTGTGTGACGTAATGAAGTTCTACGTGATTCATGGCGCTTTCAAGAACTCTTCTTATTGGGTTCTGCTTTGTGTGTATGGCCAGACGGAGAGAATAAAGTTGCTTTAATGCTTTCTAATAAATATATTTTTTCCAAATCTTCGGTTATATTATTTAAGGGAAATTATATCCAAATAAGTCCGACACGTTAACTCAGTTGGTAGCTTGTTTGTTTACTGGGCTAAGATTCCTGGGTTCAATTCCTGGCATGGCTGAAAATTTTATCATTGATGCGACGTAGGTTTCCTCTTTCACAGTGATGAATTAACGACTGGGGACTGGATGTTGTGTCGATTTTAGATTTAAGTTAGCTTATAAGTCATGTGCTGATATAATTGGTCGGTTCATAAAGTTCACGTTAAATACTTCAAATAAATTAAAATGAGAAAATAAAAACGCTACGATATTTAAATGAATTTACAATATGTGGGTGAACTCGCTTCGATGGTGCAATAATCTAAAGCCGGAGTTCCCGAAAGTTTTAGGCCGAAGGAGCCAGTCATTAGAAAAAATACATGCTGGAGTCCGAACATAACTTTTTTTCCTACTTACTTTATTAACGTTAAACAACGAAAGTTAAATTTTACATGTATTTTAGGACTTAATACGAATAAATATTTAAACAAAATATACATTTATCACCTACTCATCAGTGAAAAAGAGGGTAGACTTGGTAAAGGAAAAATTTAAATCAGTATAGCATTATGATTTATTAGGGACTACGATGGGCTTGCTTTTGATCCCAAATTCTCCAAAATTTGAGGATTTGGCCATTACCTGTAAGCGCAGATGATCTTATATATTTAGCCTATTTATAAATTTAGTCTTTAAAGCAGTAGGATGGCGAAGCCCGAAGATTTCATGAAGCACAGTTTGAAAAATGCTGGCCTGAGGCTTTACTCTATCAATAGACTTGACTGCCGATGACGGAGGATAGGAGTTCAAATCCCGGTTGATTTTAATGAGGGTGGTTTTCCCCCTAAGATCTCCACACAATTGCGGGTACAATACCTATGCATTCAAGCGTCCTCATCCTTGACACATTGGTATTATTATTATATATGAATATAAATATATATAAAATGGGTAGTAAGACGTCGTGCTAATATATATCTATATTTAGGTATTATATATGTATATAAATATTTATAAAATGGGAAGTGAGACGTCGTGCTAATATATATATCATCATAGTAGGCGCAACTCAGTGCCCGGCTCGCACGCAGTGTGGTAGTAAAATAAATAATAAAATACCTACGATATTCCAGAAATGTGGGCATTGCATTATTATTTGAATGATTATTTGAAATCTTCCATGGTGACGATGGTGGGCAAAGCGACAAAGTTTCTTATTAATAAATACAGTATGTCCATATTAGGACAGAATAAGGATTTGTGCACAGTGCTTATCTGTGAAGCCATTCTAAAATGGTCAAAAACCGACCTTTTCAATGCAGTTGTTATTCAAATATCATTTAATATTTCAACAATATTCAGTATCAGGAACTTCTATTAACTCTTTATATTAACGCTTAGTCAGAAATGATGCACGTGAAATAGTGTTCGTGTAAATCTACTATTTCTAGCCGACTATATCACATAGTGGATTGGCATGTGATGCACGCTCTTAAATAAATCTTCTGATCGACTCCATGAAGTGCCAAGGTTTGAAAACGTTATAAGTGTCACTATAACACTAAAACATATGCCTGGAATAATTTCTAATGTATAAAAGAAAGCGATTTAGTGTATGTTTTAATCACTCTATATAAAGATGAATGTATAAGAACAAAGGGTGTACTTTAAAATTTGGGACATCCTTTATAAGTTGGATCGGTACACCATAACATTGAGAAAAGTTAATCCAAACATGTGTTCTGGTTGACCTTGTTTCCAAGTTAAAGCCATTTTTTTTGTTAATTATATCAATGTTGAGCAGCTTTCCTCTAAAGGAAATGCTCAAAATGACCACTTTGTACTCGAATGTAAGCCTATTACCATAAAATAGAATAAGTTTCTTGCCTGTTGAATAGTTCCAGACATTGATAGGATTCTCGGGCAGCCTTGTTCAACACGTTGGCGAGGAATTTAAACACTTTCAATTAGTTACTATATAAACATAGATTTAAGATTTCCCCGAAATAGAAATTCAGCAGACTTTAGTCAGGGGATGAGCATGCCATGCAATAGGTCCTGCATTACTAATACATTTATTAGAAAATCGCTCATAAATGCTTAGCTGTTCAGATAACATTTGGTGGTGCACCATCATGCATAAACCACTTGCAACGTATGACAACTGACAAGTGTGACGTCTTATAATAGCTAGTTTAATATATTATTCAAGAAACTGAAATAATACTATCTTGTTAATTTATCATCGAGAAAATCAGATCCGATTAAATTATCATTGATTAGTACCTGCTCATATATTTTAACCAAATTGTTGTTGGTGCACTGATTGAAGAGTTAAGCGTGGGTTTTCTTGATACCAATGACGAGTTTTATGAAAACTGACTAAACCATCTCTGACAAATCTAGTTGCATTGGTAATTAATATAGCGAGTGTAAAATTACATTAGCTGGCATATATATACATATATGAACCCAGTACAAAAAATTACTCTTTGATAAAAGTATCCTTCGTTGAATCCCCGTAATAGTTGAATATTGTACAGATAAAGCTAATGTAATCAAAAAACTCTCCAAACAGTCATGTGTTTGACTTTCCCTACTATTGCTATTGATAGAGAGCTCTGACAATCTCGCAACCGTTCTTGTAGACTTAGAAAGTTTTCCTATTTGGAAAGCGAACTACTACTTGACACACAAAAAATTGCATCTCGTGGTCAAGCTTCGCAATCGCTCAAGACTCAGTATGAAAGGCCAAGGGGTGAGAGGAGATACCTATAGCGCTCTGTTACAGTCAGTACTAAATGACAAATGGGGCATAAGTGGGGCTGCTTGGCTAATATGAGACTTATGCTACTTAAAATGAATACATAAATAGTTCTAACTTATCTTAAATACTAAATTAACTCCTCGACACCTGATATTGGTCCGTCAGTGTTGTTACCGTAGCTACTTGTTCTATTTCTGTTGTCACTGTGAATTCCATTTTCACTGTCCCTTTAATCTCTAAAAGAAATAAAAATTTGTTCTAATTCTTCTCCTATCAGACCATAATTTTTCCAGGGATTGGCTTCTTCTTTCTTAACGTGTGATATAGCCTGTTGTCAATCCTTTTCAGTGATACTATTGATGGTTTTCCTGTTAAATATTTAATTTTTTAAGTGCTCTGAGCAACTTTTTTGACCGAGACTCTTAATTTCACCATGTTCCAAATCAATTCTATAGCATTAAGGTTACAATGGTATGGAGGTAACCTAATAACACTGTGCCCATGTTGTTCGAATAAACTATCTATGTAAAATTTGGGAGACTTACGTCGGCAGTGGACTGGCTCCAAGAGCTCACTTTTCGTCATATGTTCCTCATATGAAATACTGTTTGTGTCTAAACACAGCTGCATTTCAGCCTTCAGTGATCCCATTGTTATGGATTATTTATTTAATAGTATGATACAGTGCATTGTCCATTACAATTAGGCTATTTTGAGAAAGGTCGGGGATGAATTATTATTCTTTCTCCCACTTAGAAAATTTTCTAAGCTCATCTCATTTTGATAATCACCACTTTTTGTTTTTAATTTGAAAATAAGAAATGCATTTGATACCAATCCTTGTTCTGAGCCGCCATGGACAATAATCCACCTCTGTCCTGCACCGTCATTTTCTGTTGTTTCTGGGTCTTGTCAACATTTACTCATAGTGTACGAAATATGAATCCAGGTTTCATCAAGATATACCACAGGACGTTTTTGGCCATCTAATTTTTTATTTTCTCTCATTCTTCTTAAATATCTAGCCCTCCATGCAACTATTTAGTTTTTCTCCATTAAAATTAGTCATTTTTACACTTTTTAAACTTAAGTCCCACTATTGCTCTTCTCAATGTTTCTTTGTTCCCAGTGAAATTGATTTCTTATATTACTACTGCTAATAATTTATTTAATCTTGACACTTCCTTTTTAACAATGTAGAACCTCTGTATAAGTCGTTGAATAACACACAAGTCAAAACAATCAAGAACATTTTTTCTGCTGCTGGATTTGTGCTTTTTTCATGCAGTTGAAAGTTTTGTTCGTGTCCCACGTGCCATACTTCTTTCCTTTCGAATTTTACAAATGGTACCCTCTGATTTTCCTGTAGCATCTGCCGCACGTTTTGTGACTCTTTCAACAGTGTGCTTATAGTATCATGATAGGTTTTCAATCTAAAAAAACCCACTTACATTTGTAATAATTTCGCTTCCTTCACAGAGAATAGTTGGTTTAGTACGATTATTTGAAGACATTTTTCAAAAACACCTTATGTTCCTTGTATTTAAAGTTGATTAGGTAACCGTAATGTTTGTCAAAAGAGGTAAGAATAAAGTAAAAACATTCTACACAAAACAACTGAAATTCCTAAACTATCGAACCTACACCTCCCCCCCCCTATCACAGTAAGCTGACCGGAGTGTATAGGCCAGAACGTCAAGATAACGACTGAAGACTTGTATCATTCATTACTGGTCTGCAAATCCCCCCCATTCATTCTTTAAGAAGTTTACATTCTTTCCGCACGCAATGTTTACTGTGTCGAGTAGTAGGTCTACTTACATATATCTGGCTTCAATTGAGCTACATTCAGCCTGTCCATACATTAAATGCTTCTTATTGGTCATTTCTCATTTTGGCATGAGTATCCCGCTATCCCAGCAAACTAACAGGTTCAGAACGTTATGCTCTTACCAAGGGAACGGACAGGAATGACTTATAAACATGATCAAATTATTATTTTGTGTTTACAGAATTGTCAGCGATGTAATACATAGAATATTGAGCATAGTTTGTCAATGGTTTAAATCAGTTGTAATAGCTCATTTTATCAGTCATTTTTGTGATCCAGATTATTATAACTGGGAAACAAAAAAAAATGCATATGTTTATATACTTATTCAATATCTTATGTACTGGAATTCACACTTGAAGTAGGTCCTATAGGTTTAGGAACACCCTGTATATCCAAACAAACACATACAATAAAATAAATGTGTATGTGTGTGTCTAAGGTCCCATAGCTTCTTGAAAGAAGAATCAAATTGTAAAAAGAAAATACTCTTTGTTGATAGATGTCAACTCAAGTGAGACAATTTAATAGCATTGAGCTTTAATTTGTATTTCTTTGTTAAAATAAATCTTTTACTTCAATTTGTATTTAGTGTATGGAACGATTTTATAAATTATTTACTTTTTTACTCTCTCTATACAATTCAGAGATAATGTAGAGTATTCGTAAATAACAATTTAAAAAAATCAAACTTGAGATTTTGATATATGTCTACGTTTCATGACCCCCCGAAACAAAAAAAGTAATTTTTGCAATGCCATCTGTCTGTTTGTACCTTGGGCTAGAGCCGAAATTATTTTATATTTTGAACTAAAACTTGGTATCTGGGGTCATTATCATAAGGCCCTTGCGAGGGTTTTTTGTAATTAGATATTTAACCATAAATTAAAGGATAGTTTACTGAAAAACTAAAAAAAGAAAAATATATATATATATATTTTTTCCAAAATTAACTCCAATGATATTGATTAAATTTTATATCTAGAGACGGTTTATTATTATTACAAGATGGCAATTCTCATTTTCTCATGAAAATGACTTTTGAAGTGCCTTAGATAAGACAATATTTCCAAATGTCATCATTTCTCCGCAAATATTTAAAATATGAATTAAGTTAGCATTGTAAAGTTTTAGTAGTCTACAAAAAATTATAAATCTTTTATTTAAAATATATTTTTATATAAACATATCTCAAATAAAAGATTTCTAATTTTTAATGCTGCCACAGATTTAGATTGGAAATTTCAGCTTAATATAGTACCCTAAATGTAATTTTAAATTTTCATTCCTCGGTGGCGTAGTTGGCTAACGCACTTGTCATGTTGAGCTCAACTGCTGAGGACGGGGAGATCGAGGTTCGAATCTCGCTCGGGTGAACTGGGGGTGGTTTTTCTTAAATGGTTTTCCACTCTCCCTACACACAAATGCGGGTTCATTTCCTCTAATTCAACCTTCCCAATTCCGAATCTATTAGAGTAATTAGTACTTAAAGCGTACAACCCGAACGGATAGTAAGACGCGGTGCTAAATATTATATTCATAGGAAAATTGAGTTACCATTTTCTAAATAATATTGTAGAGTGCTTAGATTAAAGATTTTATAAAAATCGTTTAAGCAATTGTCAAGAAATTTGATTCTTTGTCTTTTTGCATTTCATTAAACTACCTTTAATTTTAAAATTAAATATATGATTCTAAAACTCAGGGTAGTCTTATAAAAACCCAAGATACCAAGCTTAAGTATTTTTTGGTACCATATTTTACTACTCGTTGAGGTTATATGCTAAGTTTTAGTTGGATCAGTAAAATGATTTCAATTCTGGGCCAAGTTACAGACATACGACATTGTGAATTCCACTTTTTAAGCTTTATTGTATCAAGAAACTTCGACATTATCAAAATTTCGAGCTAGATTTTTTTTTTACTATCATAATACTTCTCTTTCTGAGGGGTCGGAAGAGAGACTAAAAACGACAACAATATTTAAAATCTGTAATTTAATTTACAATCTCATATTATAAGTTAAACCTTAATTAAAATTTGATCCTGCACAGTTATAAATGTTACTATTATTGAAAGGGTGATGACATATTTTAATAATTTGTTTTAAGGTTCTAAATAACAACGCTGGAAAAGTGAAGAGGACGGAATGAAAGCTCTGGATAACAACATGCATGCTCAAGAAAATGGAAGAAAGAAGCAAACGGACAAACGTCAACAAACAATAAATCTTAGGCTAAACAACAAGCTAAGGATAAAAACATTAAAAAAAACAAGGAAACGTGCGATGAGATTATCGAACTGCAAAGAAAAGGAAGGTACAACCAGAAAGCAAAGGAGCTAGGAGGAAATAAAAACAAAGGTGTGTGTACAATAGGGATAAAAACCAAAGGTCAAATGGTGATGGATCATAAATAGTTTATTAAAATTTTGGAAAAATATGTAGAAATACTTAAGGGCAAGAAAAATAGGCCCGAGGACCTGGAGATTAAAGAGACGAGGTATAGGATTAAGAAAAAGGACACAGCATTTTATGGAGTGAAATGGAGAGACTACATACTGGAGATGACTACATGCCAGCTGACCTTCTGAAGGAACTAGGAAACAACGGGTCAATTATTATGACAACGCTTATAAATAGTATTTTTGAAACAAGAGAATGGCCCAAGAACTTTCTAGACCTAACCATGGTGGCTGTAAAGGAGAAGAAACGAGCCAAGAAATGCAGTCACTACAGGACCATCAACATCTTATATCATGTGGGTAAGAACGTTTCAAAAATACTCAACAGGCGACTGGAACAGAAAATAAAAAGTGCGATGGAAGAAGAACTATTTAGGTTCGGAAAAGGAATAGAGATGCCATCGGGGTGCTTAGAATAATTTCATAGAGAGTTCTGGAACTCAAGTAAAAGTTCTACATTGGTTTCATCGACCGGAAAAGGGTGTTAGATTGACTGAAGGGGGAAGAAACTGATCAACACAATAAAATACACAGATGATCTAGCATTGATATCCAAAAGTAAAGAACAGCTGCAAGATATTATGGACTGGCTGGTGGAAATAGGGAGTAGATATGGCATCAAGGTCAATATTGAGAAGTGAAACGTGATTTCAAAAAATAAAGCTACGTGGAAAATTGAAATAATTGGAATCCAAGAGTTGGAAAATATCGAGTAGTTCAAGTATCTAGGATGTCTGCTTACAAAGGATGCGTACTGCACCAAGAAAACTAGGTCAAGTATCACCATGAGTAAGGAAGCTTTCAACAACACGAAGCTACTGCTGACTAGCAAGCTGAGTTTGGAACTGAGGAAGAAACTGATGAAATGCCACATTTGGAGCATCGAAGTATATGGAACAGAAACTTGGAATCTCAGGAAAATTGAAAATAAATACTCGGAGAGCTTTCAAATGTAGTACTGGAGAAGAATTGAAAAGATCAGGTGGACAGACAGAGGGTGACAAATGATGAAGTCCTAAGAAGAGTTTGTGAAAAAAGAACCATTTTTGTTGTGATTCATCGATATAGAGAAAGCTAGAGCGGAAACATCCTTAGGAGGCACTGTCTTCTGGATGATATCATGAAAGTAAAGGTTGAGGAAAAGAGGAGCTTAGGAAGAAGGATTATTCAAATATTAGATGACTTGAAGGAAAGAAGAACATTCTGGAAGATAAAGAATAAGGCAGAGGACATAGTATATTGGTAGTAACTAGCATTGGTTCACTGACATAAGGAATGGACCTGTCATAAAACAGAACACCTAATAATAAATTATAGTGTGTACACATTCATATATCATGATATACGTAACTATCGTATTGTCAGTTTCACCAGTAATAGAAAATGTAATATAACTTAAATATTCAGATAGGCTTACACGGTAATGAGTGATACAGGACGGCTACTTCATTCATGTGAGGGACTTGTTTGTGCACGTGTGTTTGTCCTATTTCTCTCTTTGAGATCTGAATATAGAGTTTTGTAATGGATAGGTCCTATCATTTATCCCAGTATTTCAGTCAAGTCACGTGATGCATTTAGTAAATGCATGATAGACAACCAAATATATAAATATACAAAAAACAAAATTATGAGCCTAATAGTAAACTTATCTATATATTTTAAACTATTCAAATCATAAATTTTAATATTAAAGTAACGATGTTGATACTATGTGATTAATGGGCTTACAAATTAGTGACATAACAAAAGGTGAATGATAGAACACATGTGTTTAATATAGATGGTTTTTACACATGTAAATTTTCCAATTATTAACCCCTTCTTAATTGGCATTTTTTTAAATGGCTGATATTGATTAAAGATTTTTTTCCCTAAAAATGTAATGTCATGTATTTTTAATATATACCATATTAAAAAAAAATCAAAAATCAAAATTTAAACCCCTGCAACAGTAAATAAATATATAATTTTAGAAGAGTTAAATTTGAATCGGGAGGCCGTAGATCAAATTCAACAAATTGAACTATTATGTGTTATTTTATCTTACACCTTGTCTCCAAGAAGAATGTAGTGCAATTAATCAAACTATTTAGATATATAGGTATCTTTTTTTTACCTATACGTATCCCACTTCTCATTTAGTCTCTTTACAAAATGTATTAATTTAATGGTAAAGTAAAAGAAAATGGAGCTCTAATTAAAATCACCAGCATTCTTCTGATCAATGAATGGTAAAATAACAGTAGAAACTCCAATATTGAAAATCCTCCTTTGCATTCAAACGGGATTAAAACATGATCAGAGGAATCCGATCAAGAAAGGCAAACATGCAGATTGCGAGATGTTTGTATATTTTACATGCATGGGCTAAGTTCATGATTGTGTAGACACACGATTTATAAACCAACCTAAGCTAAGGCCTATTCCTAAACAAGTGACGTGGAATAGTGTTTCCAAGGTAAGCAGAGATTGTTAACACTGTACCTGTGATATATTTTGACAGTTTGGTACCCATTTGACCAATACTAGCTTACATGAGAAATTCATTTATGTTGATACCGCACTGATAATTGTCTTACTGAGGGATTAGAACATATCACATGCACAGTTTATATTTACCCTGCTTACCCTGGCAAATCTTCACAACACGATACTGCTTGAAATTTAAAACTTTATTATAATAGGATTTGTTTAAACTATTATTTTAGCTTGACTTGCTGATGACGCGGAATTTGGGGTTCAAATCCCTGTTAAGTCTATTTAATTAGGTTTTACTAAATGTTTTCCCACCCTCCTTCCACGCAAATGCTTACTTCCTCATCCCTACTACACTAGTCATGATTATAAATGTGTAAACCTGAGTGGTTAGTAAAACGTGATAGTAAATTAAAAAGCCTGTATGCAAATACACTTTTAATGACCAGGAACCATCTATGGAAGAATTTTTTACACCCTAGAATCTTTCTTATACTTTTACCAATAAATTAACCCATTAATATTTTTGCGGCAATTTCATCAGAATGATGTTATTAAATTATAATCATGGAGCCTACATAATCAATTATAAATGTATGGCTTACATAATAAATAGCGTGTTAACCGTCATTAATTTTTTGGTGTGATGAGTAATCCTTACTTACATAAGAGGAAGTTGTTATGCTTTCACAAAGCATAGATTATGTTTGAGTGAAATCTGTAGGTAAAATATTTGAATAGTAATGTGATGAGCGTGCATCCCACACTCATATAAATCAAGATATTTTCATATAGTGTGTGCTGAAAGTCTTAATGAATATTTTAACTAAAAAATACACCCAAAATTTATTAAAGAACTTCTGAGATCCTGCATGTCATACACACATTTCCACGTATCTATGATATGATAGTTATCAGCTAAACTATAATAACATCCTTGTAGTAATCGATATGGCTGATTAAAGAATCTTCATATTTAGGCACGTTTAAAAGAGTGTGACCACCATTTTGTTCAAAAAATCTATCAAAGAAAACGTTTGATACTCCAGAAAAGCTATTTACCCTCCCTATTATACCTCATACACACAGATGTTATTAATGAACTTAATTCAGTAGAGAAACTTGTATTTAAACAACTTCGTAAACTATTACAAACTAGCCGGCAAAGTACCTACTATGATAAGTTCGATAAATATTTCTAAACAATTCAACATATTTGTAAACGACAGTTATGCGTCACCCCTCCCAGAGAGTTGAGCGTGACGTTTTATGTTTGGTTTGCTTTCTGAGCCAGGATATAATAATTTTAGTTGTTAGTGTCAAAGTATAAATATTATTTCGCCCCTACCCCTCCCCCTCAAGCCAATAAAATTGAACTTCACACAGTTTGATATTCTAACAAATAGTTGCCAGTCATCTGGCGTAAAGGTGGTACAACAGGAAAAGCAAACCCAAAAAGAAGTGAAAACGTATTCTTTTATGCTGTCGCACACTTTTCCGTATTGTATTGAATCGGCTCATTTTTTTATGGCTTGTCTTTCCCCGCTCTACAACTTCTGCTCCACACATGTAAGCAGTTATTATGGATTGGTCTAGTGAGTAAAAAGCTATAGTTCTTGCAGATGTGTGCGCTGAAGCAAAAGGTTTTAAAAAATCAATTGAATCACACAATGTAAGTGACCGTTAAAAAAAATCAATCACTTGAAGGAGAGTTTGAATTTTTTATTATTTAGTGGTAAATGAATAAAAAAAGTACTATAGTATGAAAAAATAAAATGTAATGATCTGTGAGGAATATTTTGGCTCATGTCATATTTGAATGGTTAATAAAAAAATAGCTTTTCTTCTTACATTTCTAGATACTAACTCGTCATTGAGTTTCTGATGAGACTGGCCACGAAGTGTGGTCGAAAGATGGTGGGTATACCCGAGAATATCCGAAGTCCATAATCCGTTGCGATGTGAACCCGAAGGGGGTGAGCATTTGGAACGGCTCGCTACGGTGCACGTCGCATAGCTACGGATAATATTTTTTCAACACAGTTATCTGCCATCCGATACATACCTTGACGAGTTCATCCCAAAAAAATGTGAGCTACCCTTGAGGAACTAATTGTTTGAAGCTATAAAATTATATATTAATTAACTTAAACTATTAACAAATCAATTAATGCATTCTTATTTTTTAAACCACCTCTGTGGTCTAGTGGTCAAAGATCATGGCTATATTTATTATTATTAGCACCGCGTCTTACTACCCGTTCGGGTTATACGCACTTACGCTAATGTGTAATGGTAGGATGATTGAGAGATGAATTCCCCACATTCACAAGATGTCTTGTCAGAGGTGAAGGAAGGGTTTGGTAATCAGATAAATCTGTGCCGGGACCGAGGATTGAACATCATGGCTATAGATCCAGAGGTCTCGCACTCGATTCCCAGTGCTTCCAGATTTTCTGTGAAGCAGTGTGTCTGGAACAGGTTCAACTCAGCCTCGTGAGGACAAGTGAGGAAATACTTGAATAAATAAGTAGTGGCTCTGGTCTATAAAACTGATATTAACAGCCGGAGAGACTTGTGCTGACAACATGACACCTTATATCCGCATGCTGGCACTATATTTGCCATCATGTGGTGGTCGCTCGATCGTTATAATTCGCTTGTGGGCTGAAACCACGGGAGTTTTTTTATTTTAAATAAATCTCAATATCTTAAGTCATTTCACGATTTAAGACTCCCTTAACTATTTTATTTTGTAAGAAATTGGGGAAAAACTCCAACACATAATCTTTTCTGAGATGATATGAGACGCTATATTGTTTACTTACCCTTAATGTAATTTTATGGTCCACCCTTAACTCTTTATAAAGTTAATTTGTTGGTCAATTGACCCTGAAATTCTTTTCACATTTTTACTCTAAAAAACATTTACACTACGCTAGAATACAAGTCACACTCAGATATTCTTACATACTGCCCCAATTATTGTAAAACATTATAAAATATGACAGGCTTAAATAAACGATTATTTTATTTAGTTAAGTAATCGACCATCAATCCCCACCTTTTTCTAGTACAGCGTACACATTAAATATAAGCATTAGCTCAGTGTCTTACTACCGGTTCATGTTATACACTTATGTAATAATTACACTAATGAGCTAGGGGTAGAAAAGGTTTAATTTTAGAGGAATTATATCCACATTTGCATGGGGAGAGAGAAAGAGAGAGAGTGTGTGTGTGTAAAACCATTCAAGGAAAACAACCTTCAGTCTACCTGACCGGAATATTAGCCCCAATATCCCTGTCATCGGCAGTCTAGTCTAACACGATAGTGATGCCTTAAACCATTTGGCCACTGAGGCAGGTCACATGAAATAGATTACCTTTATTATACACCCTGGCGTTTATGTTACTAGGGTATTTTTGATGATAATACCTCTACCAGTTAATTATACTGCTAACAAACCATCACAGATTATGTTCGCACACCATAGTCGTAATACGAACTAATTTCTAACGAGGAATAAAGCCTCGGTACATCTTAAGACTGGAGACGGAACAACTCATTGATGGAGGTATCGCCCATTTTAACCCAGTTGTTGTTGATGCGTCAAATAATGGCTAGTACGGGAGGACACTACACAATAAATGGTGATAAATGTGTTATTTGTATTTATTATCTCCAGCCTTGATAGATTATGGTTGCAATTTAACACGGCATTTAAAATAAATCTAGGTACTGCAAATACAATTAAAATGTTCTCAAGTATTTTATTTCTGGCACTCTAGCTACCTGTACTTAGGTGAGTGCAATCGCTTCCTGATACTAGAGTAGGTACTAACCTGAGAGTTATAACTACGTCGGGCCTTCTTTCAGTATACATCCTTTAATACTATTATTATTATTATTTAGGTTATAGGATTTCTTTCTTTCCTTAAATCATCCATTATTTGAATCCTCCTTTTTTCTAAGTTCCTCTTTCCCTCAACCTTTCCTTCTGAATCTTCCTTTTTCCTAAACTCCTCTTTCCCTCAACCTTTCTTTCTGAATCGTTCTTTTTCCTAAGCTACTCTTTCCCCCAACCCTTCCTTCTATGACGAAGTGCAGAAGAGAGTTCCTCTTAAGAATGTTTTCGATCCAGTTTGCTTTGCATCGAAGAATCACATCTAAATGTTTCTCTTCTCACCCTCTCGTCTTAGGACTTCATTTGTCACCCTGTCTGTCTACATGTTCTTCTCAAGTCTTTTCCATCACCACATTTAAAAACTCTCCAAATATATATAGGTATGTATACACATAAGTGTATATATATATATTTATTTATTTATCACCACGTATTACTAGCCGCTTGGGTTATACGCCTATGTTCTAATAACGCTAATGAGTTAAACATCAGTAAAGTTGAATTTTATAAAAAGTGTGCTCGAATTTGCGTGAAGAGAGAGTGGAAAACCAGTTTAGAAAAACTAACCTCAGTACACCCAACCAAGATTCGAATCTTGATCTCCCAGTCATCGGCAGTCTAGTCTACTGCAAGAGTGGTGCGTTAGAACTTGCAGCCACGGAAGCGGGTGCCCATATCAATGTCGTTTTTGATAGGTGCATATCCCACCATTTCACGTACGAATACACGCCAAAATATTGTGAGAGGAAAGTTACTGGCAAATACATTTTATCAGATAGTTGATTTATTTCTAATAATGATAGATGGGATAGAAGGACATCAACCCAAGGCCGATTCACAAAGAACGCTAGGCTAAGCTAAGCTAATATTTGCTCTGCTAACTTTTTAGAAAAATAGCTGACCATATATTTAAATGTGTTGGTTACCACAGAAAGCTAAGCTAAGCATTGCTGCACTTCATTATGTTTTTTCCGATTGCCGGGCAATTTCTCCATCTCCCATCTTGAGCCACCTTACGTTGCGCATGTGCATAACGCAACTTGGGCTCCGTGTTGAACAGACACAGTGCTGGTTTGGTGAAAATAAATAAAGAAGGGTTGAAGTTTTATTTTCAGTTTGTTTCACGTGTTTTTAAGGAATATTTAATTTAGGTTTTATATTTACTAAATGTTCTTATATTAAAATGGAAGCGTTAATTGAACAAGTCAAACCTCCACCTCATAAATTTTCTTCATCTTCCAAAACAGCCGCTTACAGCAGCATCTTTTCTTCCTCAGTAATATAATCTGAACTCAAACAAGACATTTGGAAGAACGCCATCATAACTAAACTTCATTGGAGCAGATAAGAAATAAACAATACTTAATTCTGGAGGGACCATTGTTTAGCTTAGCTTATCAATGAGTATGTAACCAAATTGACAAGTCTTAGCAGAGGACAGTACATAACAGCTTAGCTTAACTTAGCATTTTGTGTGTATCAATCTTCAGAAATTTACCTGCTTGATATTTAAATAAAGATGTTTAACATTCTCTTTTTCTTATTATCAAAAAATTATATCAGTAAACGGCTCACAAACTAAATTAATTATATTTATAGCATCAAGGTCCCAGGGCATCAAATTGATCACTAAACACAAATTTCACCAATCATACATTTTTCCGTATTTTTTTAAGCCGAACCATATACCGCTAACTTAGGGGTAAAATAAACCAGATATCCACTTTAAATTCTATATAAATATCCAAATAAGGTGCATTTTACCATTTAACATCCATAAGAACCGCCTCGGTGGAGTAGTTGGCTAACGCGCTAGTCGTGTTGAGCTGCTTGACTGCTGAAGACGGGGAAATCGAGGTTCGAATCTCGGTCGGGTGAACTGGGGTGGTTTTTCCTAAATGGTTTTCCATTCTCCCTTCATGCAAATGTGGGTTAACTTCCTCTATTCAACCTTCCAAATTCCTAATCCATTAGCTTAATTAGTACTTTAAGCGTATAACCCAAACGGGTATTAAGACGTGGTGCTAAATAATAATAATAATAATAATAATAATAATAATAAAAACATCAAAAAGTGTGTCAGGTATGAGTATCTTTAATGTATTTAAAAGTTAAGTGTTCATAAAATATGACTCAAAAAGTTTCAGTAGATTAATAAACAGATCGTACATGATATATGAGCTATTTTATCTCTGCAGTCTGCCTTCGTATTCATTTAGCTATGGGTAAGGGTAAATTAATAATGAGCTTGAAGTGTCGGTGGGAAGTTATATCAAAATATATGAGACCTTTCCAAACATTTATCTTTATAAATATTTCATCGAGAAAACTTCCAACTTCTGTCTTGATTCGTAAGAAAAACTACAGGATTCTGGGGGGAAAAAAGGAATCAAAATTTAAAATAACAATGGAATATATCATCAAAACAAATTAAACTTAGTTTGTATTTATATTAAAGACACAGTTAATAAAAACACATTTAATCTAAATCGATCTAAAATCGGCTGTTGTAAAACATTTAAAATCAAGAAAAATAAAATTGTAAAAGTATTATGTTGGGAGTAAAAATAAATGTTTTGGCTTATTTAATTTTAAAATTTGACAAGCGTTTTACGCTTTTAGGTTTCATCCCAAATATGTTTAAATTACCTAGACTCTGACAACATACTTAAAATACTTTTTAAAAAATATTTCCATGATGCCAGGAAATTCACTACGATTGTGTAAGAACAAACACAAACATACAGAGCTTACATTCTTTTTGGAACTACAGGTGAAAAAAACTAACAAATATGTTAAGTACTCACATGTAAAACCATATATAGAATGTCTTCGACGCAGGGAGTAGGAAAAAATAAAATCAATTTTCATGTTTTCTCACTTCCAAAGTAAGATAATATCAAATTTAATATTGCCTCTTCGTTGCACGGAGATGACCTAGTATCAAGTTAGACTACTAATTCCAAGTATACGTTATTTGAATGTTAAGTAAGGGAAGAACATCGATAATTAAATTATTGTGAGGAATATTCTGTTAAGACCATCCTCCAAGCAAGTATTCTAATATAGATTGACAAACTAGCACGAGGAGAATAACAGCGAAGCCTCGACTTGTACACTAATTTAAGATTAATCAATAAACAGTAAAATCCGATTAATCGTACTCGTGTCATCCGGTTTGCAAATTATCTATGCATGGGTCTTCAAAATATTACAGTATAAAGTATTTTTCATATTTTTCAATTAAATGAGTAACTATACAGTAAACGTGGTACTGTAAACAAAGTAGAGCACGTTTGAGTCACAACCATAATTTCTATCACCAGTAACTTACCTTTCAGGCTTCTTGACAGCCATTATCCTGGTGGCTGTACGTTCTACAACGAATTCCAGGAAATAAGACTATATAAGCTGCACTCTATTTTTATGCATACCTATGTAAAACTGTTTTATATAAATCAATATCCATCTTATAAATACATTTTATATGTCAACATTAAAGAAAAAGTTGTACATTAGTCTATCCGTGCTTTTCAACCATCCTTACACTCTCTTGAAATGACTCGTCCCGGTAATCGGTAGTTTACTGTATTTACAAAGATACAGTTGGAGAGAAAGAGATGCTAGAACATCGAATCTCTTAACTAAAATTATGTATCTTGCACTTTAATTATATATTTTTTAAAGTATTTAACGTAAACTTTGTGAACCGTCCGATTATTTAAACACATGTCTTATAAACCAAATTAAATCTAGAACAGACACAAAATCCAACCCCGGGAAGTCAATTTATCACTGTGAAAGAGTAAACCTATAATTCTCCAGTGATGAATTTTTTGGTCATGCTGGGAATCTAACCTAGTACCCCTATCTCAGTAAGCTGATGAGTTGAACCTGATACCCCTATCTTAGTAAGCAGACAAGCTAATGAGTTGAATATGATAGCCCTATCTTAGTAAGCAGACAAGCTTATGAGTTGAATCTGATACCTCTATCTGAGTAAGCAGACAAGATAATGAGTTGAACCTAATACCCTTATCTCAGTAAGCAGACAGGCTAATGAGTCGAACCTTATATCCTATCTCAGTAAGCAGACAAGCTATCAACTGGATCAAACCTGGTACCCCTAGCTCAGTAAGCAGACAAGCTATTGACTGAAATAAGGCCTCAAACATCACATCAATATTTAATCAAACTAGGTGAATGGTCTAAAAATTTGTACATTTCTTCCAAACGTCTTTGGGAAGTTCCACAACACCTCCAAGTTCTGCACTTAATATTTCTGGATCTATCTCTTGACCTAGACTATTCTTTATTACTCTAGAAAAACATGTTTATAGACCTTCCTAGACCATTCAGATTATTCGAAGAATAAATAATAAAGCTTTTAGCTTTTAATACAGATTCGAACTTACATATATATACTTCATTCACGGGAGGAGTTTACCTCTGAAAGGTCTTTTTTCTTACCAATATCCTACTATATAATAGATTTCTGATAGAGAAAAAAGTCCTTTCCCAGGTAAACTCCTACCGTGAACGAACTTTATATTGCTCTGTGTATGAGCTTAACAATTTACCTATGGACCATATACGTTATGCTATTTTATGAACACTCAGTTTACCCTGAAAGATGATGATGGTTTGTCTTAATTTGGCCCTATCTTATGATCTACACTATAGTGTAATCCGTCAAGGTAAGCCTGCTATATTCCATTCACCGTAGGAATTGACTTCTGAAAGGCCTTTTTCCCTACCATAAATCTACTATATAGTAGGATATTGGTAGGAAAAAAGACCTTTCAGAGAGTAATTCCTACCGTGAATGGAGTATACCTTTCAGGGCATACTGGGTGTACTTGTACTAGTATTAAATAATAATAACATAAAATAAATGTATCAACATTTGATTGGAGAGAGAGTGGGAAAATATGTAGGAAAAATAGTCCTCTCTACATCCAACTGAAATACTAAACTCGTTTTCTTCAGGTCACCAACAGTCCAGTCTACATTGACAGAGCTACATCTCAAACCACGTAACCATCGATGTAGGTCCTAAGTCCTGTTAAGTTAGCATACATATCCATAAATGTTTTTCAAGTACACTATATACTCTTCGTCTTCTCTGCTAGGTAGCAAGCTTACCTTCCATTATCCCGCCATGGTATGGATTATAAGATAGTCATAATGCAATTAGTATTGTAGTCATAATAATAGTCATAGTGTAAATACCTGACAGGGTAGACGGACTGTACTTTGGTGTTTCGTTTTATCGTTAAGGTCATTTGACACAGATAATGTCTTATGTTTTTGAGTCTACAGCATTTTGGTAGGGAGTTTAACGTAAGTGGGGTTTGGGGGCTTATATTGGAAAAGATAAAAGTAGCAATGTCTCAGCCCATTCCAAAAACACCTACCATGTAAGGAAGCTGGCGTCTGCTTGACCTGGGTGTGTCATTAATTGGGTTTATCTAATATATTACACTCTGCCTAGACTGGGCATATTATAGTCTGCTAGTTTGTGTTGTTTATATAATCGGTAGTTAAAACAAGAATCTTCACAAAATATATATTCAAAATTTGTATTTGCAAATATCAATTTGGACAAATAATAATATTAATAAGTAGAGTGAAGTTATAAACCAAATTAATTATAAATAAAGACATTGGTTACTACAAAATGAGATAAAATCAAACTATCGGGGTGTAGAAAGAACAGTATTTACAAATCAAATTATGTTATTTCACCACCTTTAAATTGCTTATATATTAAAAATTCTTCTTCTCTAGCAAATTATAAATATTTTATTCTGTACGCCTCATATGCATGTCTGATTAAGCTACATTTCAACCACATACATTAATTATTACTTAACCAAGCAATAGTAAATGGAAAGCATAAAATAACAAGTTTAACCTCTTATTACTCATGAACTGTAATGATTTAAATATTGAGTTAATATTTTATAACCTATAATTATACACTTGATAAATTGAGCAATACGGTTTTTACTGTATAATGATCTTAATGTAAGGTAATGTTGTACTGAATTTCACTATTTTGGATTTCACATAAAATTAAGCTATCAGTAAGCTATTTGTAAAATATCTAGACATGATTTCAATCTTCCACTATTTTCCAAATTATTAACAACCCATAAGTTCTAAAATAATTTGACGGTAGCAGACTTAGTCAAACATAACATACCGGTAAGATTATTATTTTTTAATAAAGATATTTAATGTGAACCTTCTGTACAATCAAATAAAATCAGAACAAGATTTATGAGTTATGAACTAACTTTAATCTAGAACAGACACAACATCCAGCCCCAAGCCATTAATTTATCTTTATGAAAGGGAGAAAACCCACATTTTATCAATGATACATTTTTCGGCTATACCAGAAATCGAATCCGGAACCCTTAGCTCAATAGACAGACACGCTACCGACTGAACTAAGGTGTCGAATTTATAAGATTAATGTAAACTACAATTATTAATGTTTGTGTGCTTATCTATTACTCGAGTGCTAATTAAGTGACCAATTCAATGGTAAAAACGAAGCAATCGAAAAACATTAACTGAATGCTTTTAAAGATTATAAAATTATCTGTATATTTTAGTTTTTTTAATTGGAAGACGTGTGTATGTGCACCACTTCTTACCACCCGCTTGGGCATATATTTAAAATATGCGTTGATGCAGAGTAGGAAACCATTACGAAAATACACCCTCATTACACCCGACGAGAATTCAAAGCCCCACCACCCTATCACTGGTAAACCAGAACAAAATAACAGTTTATTATACCACATGTTCACCGGCACTGACTGTCTTAAGGAGAAAAATAATACTTTTTCTCATTGTGTTTGTTGTGTCTTTAATCACCTTGCCTAGAAGCCAATAGTGTGCCTCCTTAGTCCAGTGGACGTTGTCGACTATTTCGGAAAACAAAACATCAATCGATATTAGTTGTTTTACATTTTTGAATTTGATTATTATTATTAGCACCGCGTCTTACTACCCGTTCGGGTTATACGCACTTTTGCTAATGTGTAATGGAAGGGTGACTGTGAGATGAAATGGAGGACCTACAGTTTAACGTGGGATCCAAACCACGATGGAGACCTGGGATTCCACACATTCACATGTTGTGATTAATACACGTCTTGTCAGAGGTGAAGGAAGGGTTTTCAATCAAATAAATTTGTGCCGGGACCGAGGATTGAGCCCCGGATCCCCAGCACAGAAGTCCGACACCTTTCACCTAGACTACCAGGTCCCCTTTGTCTATGATAAATGACCGACAACGAATATATCCTTTAAGCATATTGCCAATAAATACTTTTATTTATTTTTAAAATAGGGAATTTACATACGAATAGGTAATAATTATTCATGTAGAATATACTATGTTTGATGGAAAAAAATGACTAAGATTTGTGATTAAATTCACAGTAATATTAAACAAAATAAATAAATAATAGAACGTAAAACATTAATTCAGAAAGTTTTTCCACACTCGAAAACGTAAGACACCATCCATTGCGGTGGAAATTTTGTATGCATGTAATACTGTAATTACTGTAATACTGTAATTTTTGACCACATCATTGTTCCAAGCGGCATTGTGTACCTCTTTCCTGCCCCCACAAGCTACAAGCTGAAATATATTGTACTGGAGGGAGTGCTATTAAAACGGGTAATATTTCTCCATCACATATTTTCCAACCGCTAGATGAAAGAAGGTTAAGTGTTCTAAGAAATGCTTTAGTGTTGGAACTATAAATGTGCTCCTTTGAAATACTGGCTCAAGGATATTATTTGAAAACTTTATACATATAACGTAATCGAAAGATGTCATATGGCTACTTACATAATATAATAATTCATAAAATATAACCTCTCTCAGCGTTTTTAATTATTTAATTTATGTAAAATTAGACCAACACAAATGAGAGATGCTCTAGATTGTTGCATACAATCTTTGTACCCTTAAGGAGATATTTAGAATTGGCTTGTGTTGTATTATTGTGTGATACAATATAAATCTAGATATGCTTGTCTCACCAAAATATTTATGTTTACTTTGCAAACAGCTATACAATCAATTTTATAGGACTGTATTGTTTATGTGCACACTTACTTGATATATGACCTGTGATTGAATTTAAAACAGCATTGCATTGTCGTTGTAGTTCACTATTATTCTCCAATATCCTCAAGATGGGATGGAAGGGGACGCCAGAAAAGACATAATCTTTTATGCAGTTGCGATAGCAAACAATAATTATTGCCGGCAAAATATATTAAATATTGCTCCAGTAGAAATATAAAGTTTAAAATTTTTTACATATAGTTGTCTCAACAATTCTTAAATATTAATTTGTAACAAACATATTAGCATTTGATGAAAAACGTTTTAAATGAAGAGAAAAACTACTATCAAATTCTAGAACACTCTTAACAGATCTTCAAGAACTGTTGATATCACTATGTAAAGAAAACTAAAATCTATATTTCTATTGGAGAAGTGTTTGCTTCATTTTGACGGTAAAAAAACTTGCTGTGAAAATGAAAAAAATACTGCTATTAGCTCACAATCTCCTAACATCGAACCTTAAATAATATTTTAAATAAGCAGCAGACAACATGGATGGGGTTATTCACTTCCTCTTGGTTTTACGTTACACAATCGGTATCTAGTTTTAGAAAGAATGGACTAATTATTTGAAAACCCTCAAGATTAAATAAATCTTTGATTGTCACCCAAAGTATATTAATAATTAGGATATTATTTAGTTGGGTAGCGAAACAACTCGATTTAAATTTCTTGGCCACTTATGAAATGTGATTTTAAATTTGTGAACGTTTTATATTTCTATAGTTTTCCGCTATTACCTATACCACTGTTAATATTTTTTTGCATTTCAGTTTTGTTTTTATCTTGAGTTTTTAGGTCCATATTAATGAAAAATTATCACTCTTCTTACATATTTCAATTTTTATATATAAATTGATGTCGAATAAATTGATATTGAAATTGATGTCTTACCACCCATTCTGGTTACATGTCTATGCACTAACTACACAAATGGGTTAAGGATGAGGAAGCTTGAATTTAGAGGAAGTGCACATGCATTTACGTGGGGGAAAAGAGAGCGGGAAATCATTTAGGGAAAACTACTCTCAGTACACACGTCTGGTATCGAACCACGACCTTCCCGTCATAGGCAGTCCAGTCTATTACAAGAATATGCCTTAGACAATGCGGCCACCAAAGCGGGTATTTCTTAACTTATTATTCTATATTTTTTCACTTGTTTGTGCACATGTATTGTATATCTTACTTGTCCGGCTCGTTCTCCTCGAGTTTTGATTTACCCCCTTCCTTCCCCCTCAGGGCTGCTATGGACGTGTTGTTTATGATAAAGTTTCAGAATTTAAAGATTTGGCCTTATAAAATAATTTTTAAAGTTCTTCTCTTGGCCTTTCAAATATGTAAATTATTCTATTTTATTTAGAATGTGAAACTTTATTGTTTTAACACTGAAACCTTATGAAATAAGAAAATTTCACATTAAAAAAAAGTTAAATTTTGAAGTTGCCTTTAATTTTAACTTACTTTGATTGAACTAGGTTGATTTTACTTTATTAGGAAATGTTATTGTATTTGCAGCGTCTATATAAAAACACGTGTTGGTCAAAATAAATCAATTATTTCTTCACTACAAACATAGAGTTTAATTTTATTCGCATTGTGATATCAACAGTTTTCGAATATCTGTCAAGGGTGTCCTTAAATTTAATGACAACATTTTCTCTTCATTTAAAATGTTTGTCATTCAATGCTGCTATGCGCAACTGTTAATATAAGCATGTGACGAAAGCTAAACTCTATGTTTGTAATGAATAATTATTTTATTTATTTAGGTCAAAAAACTTTTGCTATAAAAACCATCAAAAACGCCTTTTCTCACGTCCCCTACATTCGCATCTTAACATTTCCTTGTTATGAAATAATCTTAACTTGAATAGTAGTAACTTAATACAAAGTTTCATTTATTTTAATCTTCTTGAAAAATAATTAATTATTATTATTATTATTATTATTAGCACTGCGTCTTACTACCCGTTCGGGTTATACGCACTTACGCTAATGTGAAATGGTAGGGTGATTGTGAGATGAAATGAAGGACCTACAGTTTAACGTGGAATCCGAACCACGATGGAGGCCTGGCATTCCCCACATTCACAAGATGTCTTGTCAGAGGTGAAGGAAGGGTTTGGTAATCAGATAAATCTGTGCCGGGACCGAGGATTGAACCCCGGCCACCAGCATAGAAGTCTGACACCTTACCCCTAGACCACCAGGTCACCAATAATTAATTAACTTCACCGTATATCTTTTTTGTCGGAGGAAATTGTAGTAAAAGACTCAATGGATATAATATAAAGTTTTGAAAAGAGAAATTAAAATTATTACAAATGTTTTATTAACCTTCAGCGCAACTACATGTTGAATAGTGAGAGACAATTATTTTTTCCTAATATCAAAGATATATATTTTTTGACATAAATACACTCGAGAGAAATATTTTGACATATCAGACCCCATTTATGCGTGAATATAATATTTTTTCATTTTCTAGACCTACGTGTAGAATGGCAAGGAAAAACCCTTTAAAAATGAATGTAGGGAAGCACAAGTTTAGAATTATGTTCTCGACTATTATTCTTTCATTTAAGAAAAATGTAGCGAAGAAAGAAAAGGGCAGGGATAGGAGTGTCAAGTTGAGTGTGTGAAAGAACTCGGAAATATGACCCCGCCAACAGCCGGGAATGTCAACTTTAAGAGAGATCGTGTGGTTGGCGGGGGAGGACTATAAAATATAAACGAGTTTGAGGAAAACTCTTTACGAGGTTTCTAGGGAAGGGTGTTGTGAAACTAGGGAAAATAAAACGATGGCTGGATAGGGTGAGGGGGGTACAAGGGAACAGTTTTAAGGGGGTGAATAACCCCTCCGGGGGGTGAAACGAGAGGTACAACATTGGCATCCCCTCTGGTTTGTAGCAAGCAATAACCTTTTCGAGTCTTTTCAACCACCCATGTAGTTGATTTGCAGAGCTTAGCGGTAAGAACAGACAGGTTCCTTCTGGTGTGTTAAAACGCTCCCCTCCTCACTTCCTGCGAGAGCCATTTTATCTCCATAAATATGTGTCATCAACTTAAGACCTAGACGTTCTACTTTAAAGGCCTCCAATAAAATTAACCGTGCTATGTCTCAGTACAAATTAATATGATTCACTCAATCATTGCGAATAATTGTTTTGGTTTAATCTATTTATTTGAAGAATTTAACGTGCACTTGCTGAACCAACTGATTATATCAGCATACAATAATTTATATGCGCGAGAGGGAAAGGGCCTAACACGTTTGCAGAGAAAGGTGTTCACGTTCTTTACGGAGTTTTTCTACATTATACAATCGACAAATCGACATAGGACCAACATCTCTACTTCCCCTCCGAAAGAAGTTGTACTATGGATTTTTATCACTCAAGAAAAATCCTCCCCCCTGCCGGAGTTTGAACCCAAGAAAATTGGAGGCAAGACTTCACCCCAGGAACACTGAGGTCAACGTTCCAAATACATATATGAGTCAATATTGGTAGAGCAAACATTTTCTTTTTACGATATAAAATAAAATAATTTCATTGTTTTAATGGTTATTAGTTTTTTAAGAACCGCGTATTACTACCCATTCAGGTTATATGCTTATGTAATAATTACACTAGTGGTTTTAGTAATGAGCAATGTTATATTTATAGGAAGTGTACTCATATTTTCATGGAGGAAAAGTGGGAAACCATTTTTGAAAAACCACTCTAAGTACACTCAACTTGTAACAAGTTTCACGTAACAGGACAATAATTATGTGATGCTATGCTTGCCTTCTGGCTCCATTAGACTATTACTTCTCCACGTCCGGCCTCACCACCTCCTTCACACACGAGACACAGGTCTACTGCCAGGCAACAACTGAAGACTACGCCTAGTGATGGGAAGAATCGAATGAAAAAAATAGATTGATTCGATTATTCTTAATAGTCGATTTATTCGATTCTTTCAAAATAATTCGACTGAAAACAGTTACTGACGTGACGCTTGCTAGCCAATTCATTCTTTTACCACTCCCTTGCCTTATCAAAGCGCCAAGGAAAATATACCATATGATTTTGAATGTTTCCAGGCTATCTTTATACAAGTCTTCATTTCCATTAGGTCCATTTTCAATAAATAGTCCCCATTGCTACACAATAATCGACCTTACGATTTCGAATTATTCTAAAGCTAGTTTAATACAAAGTGTAAGTGGTTGTAGAGTTTACAATCGAATATCAGCCAAAAGTAATTCGAATGAAAATTACAAAGGATTCGATTATTTTGCTTCATTATAACATTTACTACGTAGATGGTTCCTTTTAAATATACATTTTCTTTAAACAGATAAGTATATATTTTGTATGTATTTAATAAAACATTGCCCGGGTGTAATATTCATTTTACCTTGTCGTTTTAATCATTCAAATAATTCTACATTCTTATATATGTTCACAAAATATTATTATACAGAAAATTTATGTCACCGTTCGTCGAGTAGTATCCTAAATTGTGTGTTTGATTCGTAAAGCTTCCAGGTGGCATATAATAAATAATTATTGATTAGGATATTAAAATCGTGAAGTACCCCCTCCCCCCGCCTTTTAAAAATTCAAGTTTTTATGATTGCAGTCGTTTGTTCTTTGTTTGTTTCAGATTGTTCCGTAAAAATTTTCATTTGTTCCGTTTTGATAGGTCCACAAATAATATGTTAACTTTTTTTTTGGGGGGGGGGACTTCATAGTAGCCCCCCCACTTGTAAAAATTCAAGTTTTTATGATCGCAATTATTCATTCTTCGTTTGTTCCAGATTGTTCCGCAAAAAGTTTCGTTAGTTCCACATTTGCTCTTACACAAATAGGACGTGAACTTGTGACCCGTTATAGTTATCAGAATGCACGAGTTTAAATATTGTTAAAGGACTTTCATAGCATAGCTATTTTTTTTGTTTCAATTTGTAAAGCGTGTGTTTGATTTAGTCGTATGCATCCATTTCAATATCTTATTTAAATTCTTAGATATTTTTTTTTGCAAATTTGTAGTCTTTTTTTAGAGGTTTAGGGATTTTACTTACTTTACTCTACTTTTTTTATCATTTTATGATCATCTAAGTCTGGACCCCATTTATAAACATTGATTGATTTGAATAAATCATTTTCATTGACAATAAGTTTCCTTCTTTGTAAGTGCTAGAGATGAAATAGATGACATTTCCTGCCAACCGCTTCTTTGTGACCAAAGCTACTACCTACTACATCATAACTGTAATAGTAGAAAACAAATGGAAGGTGGGGTGTCAACGCTTCGTGATAACCTAATTCCGAGCTCACTGGATGAGGGTAGACGGGGGGCGGGGAAGATCCCACTCAGGTAATTGTCGGTGATTTGACAACTACCCAAGTAGACAAAGCCAATATTTTAAGGTGCGGCAGAAGAGAGTGCAAGTATTTTTCAGTTTTTGTAGAATATAAATTTGTTTGGCCAAAATAAATCAAATATTTCTCCACTAGCAACATACAGTTTAGTTTTCTGCACATTCTAATATCAACATATCTTGAATATCTGTCAAGGGTGTCCTGAAATGTTGTCAAAACATTTTAAATAAAGATAAAATGGTTTGACAACATTCCAGGACATACTTGACAAATATTCAAGAACTATTGATATTAGCATGTGCAGAAAACTCAACTTTACATTGCTATTGGATAAATATTTGATTTATTTTGGCCAAACAAATGTAATGCTATTAAAACTGTAAAATTACTCGTGCGCCCTTCTGCTACACCTTAAAGCTTAAAAATGTGAAGCGAGGTTTATAAACATACTTTTTTTGTTTTGCTAGAAGTTGTGTAACATACAGTGTTGTAGACCACAGTCTCTCCAGTTTTGATATTTCTGACTTGTCTGGAATCTTTATTGCTGTATTGTGCATGGTCAGTGAATCAAAGACAAGATTGTCAATACTATAGACCTAGAGTCTAGACACAGAGGGTGGCACACACTTCCTTACCTGAGACCCTATAAGATCGCATAAGTCACTCAAACAAAAGTCCATTCATCATCACTAGTGACACTGGTTTATTTAGCGTTTGTAAAAGGTATAAGAACGAACAAACTAAAATACGATGGACAATAATTTGGAACAAACTAAATAAAATAATATTTATATATTTATATTTAGCACCGCGTCTTACTACCCGTTCGGGTTATACGCTTTAAGTACTAATTACTCTAATGGATTAAGAATTGGGAAGGCTGAATGAGAGGAAGTGAACCCGCATTTGCGTGGAGGGAGAGTGGAAAACCATTTAGGAAAAACCACCCCAGCTCACCCGACAGAGATTCGAACCTCGATCTGCCCGTCCTCAGCAGTCGAGCTTAACAAGACAAGCGCGTTAGCCAACTACGCCACAGAAGCGGGTAAGAAAATAATAAAAATAAAAATTTAAATTTTGTTATTTAACTAAATAAGGTTGTAAATGGAGCTAGGAATAATGATAAATATGTATTAATTTTAAAGCCATTAACAGGAAATAAACACAATTTTCTAAAATCAATTTAAAACAAAATAAAAGTAAACATGTTTAGGAATATTCAAACAAAACTAAAAATAAACTTCAAATAAAAAATGTTCAAGTTTTGAAATAATAAAGGCGAGCTCCTATTAACATAATTATTTGAGGCTTTGAAAAAGGAATAAAGGAAAACCTTAAACAAAATCCAAAATGAGCCAAGAACAAATTATTAATTGTGAAGTGTGTGTGTGTGTGTGTGTGTGAGTGTGAGTGAGGGAGGTTGGGGAGAAGGGATGGAGTTGGCTTAAGGATGCCAAACCACACTTCTACTGTAAATATGGCATGCGTTGTCCTACCAAAACCAAATGTGCGTTTTTTTTTATAGAGGAGCCATCCGGAACAAACGAATAACAAACGATTGTAATAATAAAAACATAGAACAAGGAGGGCTACCGTGAAGTTGGCCCCTCACGAGTAAATTGAACGTCAAGCTCATCTAATATAGTTCAACGGTGAGTTGGAGTTTAACTTATTAATCCCAAATAGGTGTATTGAATGTGGGTTTTCCAAAATGGATTCTCCCTCTCCATTCATCCATCCAAACTCGGGTACATTTATTATAACACTCTACCTTCCCTACCTAATTAGTTCAATTTGTATATATATACATATATATATATATAAATTCCATACGGGTGTTAAGACACGGTTGAAAAAATATTGGAATCTTAACTATTGTACAAATATTAAGACTATAAATTGTTTATTTTATTTTTTAAATATGAGAAAATAGTTGTGTCTCAGGTTTGGTTCAGATTTTTTAGATTAATTTTATTTCTATTTTTGAATAAATATTCATGTATTTTAACATATTTTTCTCATGTTTAAATCTTTTATTTTATAATTAGGCTTAACAAACCATTTATATAAAAGTATAACAAGATCCCATGTATATTTTTTTGTGTGGCAAACATTAGAAAAACTGACATTTATTTGTAAGTTGATATCCTTTACCCCAGAATGTTGGCTAGGATATAAAGTAAGTTTTCTGAAGAATGGAATTTTTAATATTTTACTAAGTCTACAGGACTTTATAAAGCTAACTATGACATAGCTTGCTCTAGCCCATGACCAGGAGTTTAGAATTACTGAGAAGTCAGGCTGACAGACTGACCACAGGCCCAGGAAGCTCTGGTTTATTCTCATGAGGTGTCTAAAATAGTTCAGGCCCCGTCTCTTCTATTACAAGGATATTAAATTCCTGGGTGCTTATTGTGAGGTTTCCTATGCTAGAGATGGCGATTTGGCAGCTCCCGAGACAATTCTATCCAGCTCGCAGGAGTCTTTCAAAGTTATACTCAACATTTTTGAAATTTTTTATCAAGGTAGGGTAGCATGAAAACAACGGCCTAGCCATTTGAAGTCAGACATGAATAATAGGGATATAGAAACTGGGATAGTATGAAAAGGGATATAGAGAATTGTATAGTATGAATAGGGATATAGAGAATGGGGTAGTATAACTAGGGAAACAGAGAATGGGGTAGTATGACTAGAAACACAGAGAATGGGATAGTATGGATAGGGATATACATAATGGGATAGTATGGATTGGGACATATATTATGAAAGAGGACATAGAGAATTGAATAATATAAATAAGGACAGAGAATGGTAAAATATTAATAGGTAATTAGAAAGAATGTTATAGTAAGTAAGAAAAGGGACAAATAGAATGGTATGACACAGACATAGAGAATGATAATATGTAATATATAACTATGGACAGAGAATTACAACATTGCACCATTAAATGTATATGTTCATAAGCTGTGTTCATTGGAGTTAGTTTTAACACTGAAATAAGACGTGTGAACTGTATTCACACACTATTCACTAACTGAGAATATGATCGGTTGAATTGATTCTTAACTTCGATGGGCACGCGAGAAAAGGTGTTACTCAACATTCCCACGTTTGCCGAAAAACTAGCGCAGAACCGAAAGGTGTTCACGTGACAAGCTCTAAACCAATCACAAGATTTCCGCTTCATCGGCGTGGGTCGTTCCACTATAGTTCAACTCATCTCTACTTCGTCCATTCTGTCTGAGATGTTCGGCGTAGGGGAACCAATCAAATCTCAAAACCAACCATCTCAAATCAGTGCGCATGCGCATTTGACAACGCGTGCGCTATACAGGCAGAAGCAGACAGACTTTGTTGGATGTTGTGAAAAGATTTGAAATAACCCATTAATGTAAATCGTGTTTATCGATGTATTGGATTGTACCAAAACACAGTGCTATCATTCGAAAACATCCATTGTGAAAAATAATTTAAAATATATTTTTATCCACTAGAAAGTAAAACATGTTAATAATCAGCTGTTTTAAGTTAGCGTTGCAGTGAAGCATAGGACAACATTCAGCGTGTGAATTACTGCGTCCAGGGGTAAGATATCAGACTTTTGTGTTGGAGGTCCGGAGTTCGATTCTCGGTCCCGGCACAGATTTATTTGATTGCCAAAACCCTCCCTTCACCTCTGACAAGACGTGTATTAATCAAAACTTGGGAATGTGGGGAATGCCAGGCCCCTACCGTGGTTAGGATTCCACGTTTAACTGTAGGGGTCCTCCATTTCATATCACAATCACCCTAACATTACACATTAGTGTAAGTGCGTACAACCCGGACGGGTAGTAAGTCGCGGTGCTAATAATAATAATAATAATAATAATAATAATTCATATCTGGTACTAATAGGTAGCCTAACTACATACCTACTCACTTTCATTAGGTCATCAATCTTGCGAATTTTTTGCTTCATCTCTCCACTTGGGACTATTTTGGGACAAATTTTGTTTTTTACCTCTTTGTACAGTCGTCTGCCAACATCTACTATGACAATATGAAATAATAAACACAGATAATGTCGATACTTCACCTTGAAATGTGAATAGCATAGATAACAATTAGGAGAAACACATCAACTTAATCCATTTGGTCAAAACTGGGTAAACAAAATACATTTAGCTTAAAAAAAATTAGATACTTTTTAATCTTTATAATTCGCACTCACAAAACTACTTAATTTATTAATACCCCATAGTGATATGGATCTCTACTATCGAATTAAATTATGTGATAAAAGGAAATAGTAAAGGGCGAGTTAAATTCAAGGGTCATATAATTTAATTTTCATTCATGTACATGAAATATAGTAGTGGCACCCATCTTTTGTGTAGGCTATTATTTTCCCTCCTCTTCTTATGTATAGCTTCTTATAAAGTCAAGATATATGCGAGTGTATGTATATATATATTTACATAGTAAAATGGAAGAAAATGTTAAGGAAAAAAATGACTCGAAATTCAGGATTGCAAATAAGTGCTGGGGATTCGCAAGTCCCCTTGGCGTCTTCAGCGTTAGATTCCTCCGTTGCTTTCTTTTTTTAGACGTTGTCTGGTAGAATCTACACAACTGGTTGACTTACGGGAGTTTACATGTACTGAAGGGAATAAGGATATGATATGTTTGAATTGAATCAACCATTCTTATTTATTTGGAAAACATTATAAATAAGGTTTTTTACTATATATTAATAGTTTACTTTGAAATGTTCCACGATGCAATAAGAGATGGAAACCTTTTCTACTTCGTGTCTATATTAATTATCTACACAAAGTAATTGTGTTGCTTTTGATTGACGAATACAATAAAGCTATACTGGTTAAAGTTTTATCAATAAAAACAATAAGTTAAATTTAATAATGAATTTTAAGTGCCGTGTTTAAAAGGTTAGTCAAGAGATTGTTTTTTACCCTTAGTATTGTATGAAATTATTAAATTTCTCCAAATGCCTTTTTTTATATGCGCATAACCATACATCTTAATTTAAGTTTGGTATATACATACATATTTGATATTCAGAGGTCATGCCATATTTCATTCAACCTGAACTATTTGTTATTATTGTTATTATTATTTTTATCACCAGGTCTTACAACCTGTTCAGGTTATACTTATATGCGATAGTTACCTTAATGGGTTAGGGATGAGGTAGGAAGAGTTTTAAAGGTAATCAACTCGCATTTGCGGTGAATTAGTTTGGGAAAATATTTAGGGGCAGCCATTGTCAGTATACTCAACCGGGAATCCAACCCCGATATCCCAGTCTTTAGTAGGCCATTCTAACACGATAATGACGCCTTGGGCCATTCAGCCACTGAAGCGGGGTTCGATTTTTTATAATGATATATTTGTTGACTTCCAAGGCTAGACATTAATATCGCCCTTAGTTACTGGTAGCAGCATGTTGTATATTATTTTGTTAATAAACATTTTATCTGAATTCAGTAAATTTTTCTTTAACGTAATTCGAGTGATCATCACTATTGTCCGTATTACCAAGTTCACAGTTAAAATATGTTTCCCAATTTGACCATCATACGCTAGCTAACACGTTTCAACGTGAAGCTTGCAAATTACTGTATGTTGTTACTAACAACATTACAGTACCAAGAATTTGTGAAATGTTAACCCTTGGAAAATAATTAGTAAGATATAATCACACATACCTTCTCATATTGTCTATAGAAGCTTTGAAGAAAAGTTTAAAATAGTTCTTAGTTATATCACCTTGACGTAGGGATTCCTCATGAAAACAAACACATCATCTTGTTAATAACAATATAAAGTCCTTATATGTACGCACATTTTAAACAAAATATCTTAAATATTTTTAGCAAATTTCCAATTTTCAAAAATAAATTTTGTGAATTAACTTAAATTTATTTACATATAATCAATAAATATTATTATATACGGTGAAAAAACTATTCCAAGATACCCATTTTAAACTTAATCGTCCAAACCAATTTCAAAAAACCAAAATTATTCTATAATTTGTTGTAATTAAACTACCCTCAAATTATAAAAATATTATTTTTGATCAGGTTAAATAATCCCCGATACCAATTTTAACAAAATCGTTAATGCTATTTTAAACAATCTTATTTTACAAAAATCCGGTATCAGTAATCTACTATACAATGTTTTTTCTAGATAAAACACACGCATGCGAACACGAACACACACACACATACACTGTAGTGAAAAAATTACTAACAGTGTGTTATATAAATTATATAATTTTTCTGGTTTAATATCAGTGTCTTCTGAATCTTGTTTACATAACGTTAGTTAATGTCAAGATGTATACAAATTGTGTTTTTGTTGGGTGCCACCCCTAGTATCTAGGGGAAAAATCAAAAAGAAAAACATTTACCTCGGCTAATTCAGACAGTGGTACGACAACTCTCAATACTCGAGACCACTGGGGAAACTTAAAAACTAAAACATGAACAATTTAGATAAAAATGTATTGTTGGAACAAAATGTAATTTATACTACAATAAAAAAATAAATGTATAAAATAGACAATTATTGGAACTTAAGTGGATTTATTATTGTTTCCCTTTTTACCACATCCCAATCCTACCTATGGAATTCCGGATAATTATAATCCTAATTTAACAAAGTATAAAATAATATTGTTGAATCCAAAAAGAAGAGAAAAAAATATATATAATCAAAACATTAATAACTAGACATAAAATAAAATGTTACTTAATTCTCTGCATTAGTCTGTCTTTCTGAAAGTTCGTAAATGAATTCTGATTTTGATAGGAGAGAGAAAAAAAAAGTTGGAGAGTTGGCTTGACCTCACCCATGAATTAGTCCATATTGACCAACACCCAAGAAGAAGACCCAGTCTCCTCTCGAAAGTCTTCCAAAAACCAAATTTAAAAATGTTCTATTATTATTTCCAAGTCC
This sequence comes from Timema shepardi, assembly GCA_902151425.1. NCBI lineage: Eukaryota > Metazoa > Arthropoda > Insecta > Phasmatodea > Timematidae > Timema > Timema shepardi. The sequence continues at coordinate 679,963 of CABFVX010000005.1, read as the reverse complement.
AAAGAGAAAACTGATATATAAAAACATAAGATAAAATGTTGGCTATGGACTAAGGATAAAAATCAAATACAATGCAGGTTTAATATAAATATTGAAATATATCCCAATGAAGGTGAACAATGTTTTCATAAAATAATTAAATACTTATTTCTATCTGTCAACATTGAAAAGCGCGCTATTTACATCGAGCCTTGTTTCCTCTTTTACAATCACGAGATCCGCTACTCACTTGTTTGATAGAACTGCTCATGTGTTAAATACAATCATGGTCGACGTTGTAAATGAATACAAGGGTCAAACAGACTTCTTAGTAAGGATAATTAATATGTTTAATAAAAGGTAAGTGTTCTTCCTTAAATCAAAATTCCTTATTTAAATTATTTAAAACAATGTTATACTTTGTTCCTTGCGTCCTTTTATTTTACTGAATGCATCTAAATAGTGTTATTAGTCAGGCTGGCTATACAGCGGCCGAACTTTGAAGTGTTTAATTTCACATGAAATTCAATTGGAAACTATTCACAAAAATTATAAAATATAGGGAAATACATGGTAGGGTGGCAAATTACGTCACAGCACACACACATAATTATTATTTCATAGTGTAAAAATCTTAACAACAGATAAACCTGCCGATTTTGAACTAAAGTATTTGAGCCATTAAAAAAAAATTCAATTAAAAAGAACATTCATTAGTAAACTGCCCTTTAACGAATGTTTACCAAAAAACAATGGATGCATTGTTATTCACAAAGTTGAACAAAATCGTTAGTGATTTAACAATTATATTTAACTTAATTTCGAATATTTTTAACAGTGGAATATACCTGCATTTAGATTTAAATCACTTTCTCATAACTTGTCCCTCACCGTCTTTGGTTCAGTGCCTAAACGCTCTTGATCATGTTTGTTAGATGTTTTCTGTAACCATAGCTTGGCTATGGAAAAAACTACATCGAACAATTCACTATTAGTTTCTTGAAAAGAAAAGCACTAAATTAATTATATTATTATAACAAAATCATTATATTTTATCTATCATACATAAAACTAAAATAATAAAACTTATTGAGTTAGCGGAATAAAGTTAATTTTGGTCCGAAAGAGTTGTGTTCTCAAATATGTACCACAAAATGAAAAAAAAGTGAGAATGGGGCTGTCTCATGTAATTTATAATAAATTACCTTACTTCGATGACATATTTTCCTAGAGTTTGTATGCGGGGGAGATGTAAAGGGGGGGGGGAGAAATGTCACGCTATCTTCCAAAGCTAATAAAGCTAATTTAGTAACACGAATTGTCACACGTGTTAAGCGTGTGTGAGTAAAAGTTTTATTAAAAAAATATGCTTGAGTGGTCAGAGGTGCCGGGTTTTTTTTCACTTCACCATTTACAGAAAACTTAATTTCATTAAATCGTTTACTTCGCTCTGTCCCAAATGTGCGCCTGGCATGTGAATTGTTTTCTGAATTCACCGTGGAGGTTGTATTCATCCTAGGAAACCCAATTAATTCTGTCTTCATTATTGCTGTGAAAAAACAACAACTTTAATTTGAGATAACGTTGACTGAAGAATGATTTTATTTTCACACCCACCCTCTCAATATTATAATATAATTTTAAATGTAAAACTAAACTTTCCAAACAATTTGCCTTTAACTGAGCGGCTAGTAAGCAAAACAGATGCTGTTTCACAAGGTATTCCGCGCATGCGTGCGCTGGTTCTCTTTTCTGTCTTTCTTCTCCATTTTCAGTGCAGGAATGGATTGGAAGCGGGATCACAGTCATGGCGGCGGTTGGTTACTTGAAAAAGACGATCGTTAAGTGAACTGAATGGTTGGGATCAGGAATCGTACCCAGCCGTCGGCAAACGAAACGGACTTACTCGATTGAAA